>DWON01004406.1:0-16298 GCA_018251015.1 Phocides pigmalion okeechobee | reverse complement strand
AGAAAAATAGGGTAGTTGCGCTAAAAATAAGGTAGATTGGAAAAAAATGTTGTCATCGAATCGGACGACATCACCTGGTCCCCCCACCTGCCTATTTTGTTTTACCCGAACTTATTATAAAAAAGGACTGTAGTTCTAGCTGGGGACGCATTATATTCGGATGCGTCGCGATACACGGACAGCTCTCTGTTCCTGGTCCTTTCTATTGTCATTTAGCGATGTGATTGTTATTATGATTGTAACACTAGATTGCCGTAATGGTTTAATTGAATAAGTCGCTAATTTTATATTTGGTTAAATCTCTGGAGTATCGCTTTTGATGCCCGAAGCGCCACCTATATTGATATATGTTTCTGAATATTGTTATATTTGCGTTTCTATCAATCTTTAGAACTCACTTTGAGATATTGTAAAACTCAAGTCCTAATTAGAACACGGAGTTCTTTTAGTAAAACAATAATGTTGCGAATACTTATTACATTTCCCTCATTTTATCCTCAACCAAGCGTAACAAGAGCCACTGTAATTAGAAGCTGGGGATAGTTTATTAACTTTTCCGTTCGACACTCGAGTCTCAGAGGCACGTACGATCGACTTCAAACAGTTAGGTTTACCAGTTTTCTTGCAAGGTATTCATTTATTACACCTACTAGCGTCCCGACCCAGCTTCGCTCGGGTAATAAAGTTTATATTTACTTGCATTTTTCTTTCATACATGCATCCAGTCATTACCTGGTAGCAAAAACTAACAATTAGAAACATCTATGTATTTCGAATAGCGACTGAATTACTATATTTAATTTAACTGTTTAATTTCTCGCCCAAGTTACAAGAAACTTAAATGATCATGAACCAAAACCGTCCTCAGGAATCACTCTGCCTGTTATTGAAAACTGTGAAAAAATTCGTCTAATAGTATTTGAGTTTATCGCGTACAGAAGGACAGATAGATGTGTGGGGGGACTTTGTTTTTATAATATTTAGAGATACAGCGTAATACGTGCAGAGTATTTATAGTGATGTTCTCTACGCATTTAGTAATAACAGGCAAGAATGTTTTTCTGTCCCTATCTGAGCTTGACCTTCTGATCATAACTGGGAGAGGCCTGGAGCAAACTCCATCAGGCTACTCCATTGAGCATTGTTAGATATAGAATATGTTGTTTATGACCAACCTATCTGTCGGATGTTATCAAATATAAATTGAACAAGGACAGACTTATCGTCGCCTCGGGTGACCAAAGGGCTGGCAGCTATTTCGCTGAAAGGATCAGTCTGGATATATATGTATACATATATACAACGAGTATATGCTGCCAGTATTCTGGGTAATATGCTACAAGCAGGAGTTCTGGATGGCATTTTTAATTTGTAAAATGTTTACAATTAATCTTAAGGTATATTATGTAGGTATTTTGTGTAGGTTATTTAATTATGCTAAAATAAGGACCTCATCGCAAAGGAAATTACAATGAAAACTTCATTGTAATTTGAACCAGAATATCAAGGATAAAATATAAAATTAGTACAGCTTTGAGCGCCTTAATGGCTTAGGTCGACCGAGAGAAAAAATGTATGTAATCATGTTGTGTAAACCTTCCTTTAGATATAAGTATAAACTCACACACACAGAAAGAGGGGCGAAAAACATTAAAAAGCCTCCGCGAATGTTTTTTCAGACATCCATTAGTCAAACTTTATGAAAAGCATTGTAACTTCAGACGAAGAACTTTAGCTTTTACGCTAGTCATTTACCTAATGCTAAACTTGAATGGAGATTGCTAAATACTTGCCAATGCTAGAAGGTTCGGTAGGTATCTTGGAGAAGTAGGATGTTAACTGTGGATACTTAAGTCTTAAACTTGACTTTTGAATAGACCTTTAGAATAAGACCAGCTTTTAAAACTAATATTATCGCGGATTCGTGGTCACGGCCATGTAACTGGTTCGAAATATCGGCAATCAAAAATCGTAAGTACCCAATAAATAGTAAATATGTAAGATCAGCTTTTGTCTGCGGGCTTGATCGCGGGGAAAACTATATTACTAAATTTAATAAGAAGTTTCAACACCTATTTAACTTTTTTAGACATGGAATTTTCAAAAATTCTTTTCTTGGTGCTCACTTAAGCTTTGTAAAGAATCTATCTTCAAAATTTCAGGATTCTAGGTTGTGCATAGGCTCTGCATAGGTCTGTTGACACTGCTGGTGGTGACAAGAGGTCTAGTTCATAACTTTCGCAGAGAATTGCGATCGCTATTCAGCTCGGGAATACGGCAACGTTCTTACGACCATAAGGCATGGGGACGGACTCCCTATAGATTATTTAGGTTAGGCTGTTATTACAATTAGAATAAATAAACAGATGTTATCTCGTATACCGGTTAGTACCCCAACAAACTTTGTTTATAAGCTTTGAGTATCCCTCAGCGTCCAATTTACATTTAACGAAAGTTTGTTCTAACATAGTTCATGAAGTATCGGTTTACCGATATTAAATAGCCAATTAATATTGTTAGCAACTTTGATATTCACTTCAGTATTACCCTGTATTATGTACTTAAACTATAACAGTAGGACTTATGAGACTAAATTAAAACTCAAATGCAAATGTTTTATTTTTAATTCATTATAAGGTACTTACATACATTTAATGAATGTCAACGAAACAATGTAAAATCAGTACTTTAGCTTTATGCGCCCTGTTGGATAAGGGTTGAACGGGAGAAAGTAGCGGCCGGAAAAAACTTTCGGCATTTTTTTAAATCTGTCATTTATCACCTGTACATAACAAAATAACTTAAGATAATGAGCACACTAACAGAATATTGTCCATGTAAATCGTGCCTAGTATCTTGCTACGGTATCTCTAGCCTGTCGTGAGTGCCTACTAACTTTTTTTATGTGAGAAAAGTAGCAAACGAGTATGCAAAACGTTAAGTAGCCGAATCCAAAAGACATCCACGTACAGCCATTAACATGACTAAAATCCTATCTGAGTTCAAATGTAGATACGTTGCTACTCCTGAAGACTAAGATGTTCTCCCATCTTTAAGACGTGCTGTGCTTCAAGGATTCCATCGCATTTCTCCCAAAATTTCAGTATCCTCCTCAAGCATTGAAGAATGCGACGGAAGGATCGTCTTTGCGTAAAAATCCCATTTAATTCATTATCGCTACCAGAGCACCAAGCATCTTTGAGAAGTATTTCTCACGCGACATAAAAGAACAACGGAATACGAGAAAGTGAAGGTGTTTAAGCTTTATTGGTTATGATAATCTTGTTCACAGCGAGGCATTCTCTGAAGTGGTTGATTTTTGACATTCAAAAAATGTTTTGTACGAATCAACATTGAATAAATGCTATTGAAATTTAACTTTGACTTTGATCAAAGAAATTTTGTCTAATTTTTAAACTCATGTATGTGGCTGCAACCCTTTCATTCTTCCACTGCTGGACGCGAGTCTTATGTGTGGAGAATCTATTGAGAAAGGCTTGAACTAACTCTAACATGCTACTTCAATATTTACAGATGTAGATTGCAGAAGCAGGTTGTAGATGTAGCTTACAGAAGTTGGTTAATATCCAATCCGTGTATCGGATTCTAAATTCTCAAACATCTGGAATAGATATTATGCCCTCAGATATTACTTTTCGGTTTGAAGGTGCATGTAAGTGTTCATGACAACGATCTTATAACAATAGATGGTAATCATGTGTCACTACTGGTCTAAGATATAGTTAATCTATCTACGGCAGTAAACAATACCTCCTTTTTAGAAGAAGTCTGTCCAGAAATTGACTTCTGAAATCTGATGGATAATAGATACTCACAAAAGCAGTTGTAACACAATTTTACACGTCTCATGTCAACACGGCACCATTTTTGTTCGAATAATTTTAACGCGAACAATAAAACAACGCTGCATCGAAAACCAATTTTCAATGCAATTGAGTGTACACTGAATGTGTGCTTCAGTAGAACTACATCTCGTCGTCTATTTACAATCAATTAGATGTAGGTGCATTGTTTATTGATCCATTGGCTAAACGACATTGGCGGTTTAATAAATGTATGTAGATATGTATTGGTTTTTTATGATTTTGTTCTACTCTAGGTTTTGCTCGTGTAGTCGATATCGACATTTCTTTAGATAGTACATGTCGAAATTTCTTTTATCCTCTTTTTGTCCTCTTACTGGTAGAATTTCCAAAAATTCTTTCTTAGGGCCCACTTCCGCCATATAAATAATCTATGTGGAAATTTTGTACTTCGACGCAGTTTTAAGGTCGAAATAGTTATGATCTGATGACGAAATATTTTTGTTTCATACTTTTTAGATTATTGTAGATCATTTATTAGTAGTCGGTTTTACTTTATAAACTTTATCAACCCTAGAATTGATTAGTTTTTCTGTATCTGTCTTTCAAGTTCAGTACTTTAATTAAACTGTTTGCGTGTTTCCTACCAATTAACCATTCATCCGTCCATCCGTCTGTCTATCAAGATCAAATGAGAATCTGTAGCGAAGTTTAAAATAAACCGGGCAGAAAATCTGAAGCTAATACCAGCTCACAGAATCATTAGCGTAATGAAGATTGAGATTTTAATTGGGTTAATCAAGTGAAAAACATGATGCCTACAAAAGTTCGTAAAACGCCTTTGAAAAGGTAAGGAACTGTTCTTTTGGTGTTTGAAACATATCTTTTATAGATAAAATATTGCTCAAAAATTGTTTCTTAAAAATTTTCTCTTGTTCATACGCAATAGAACCGACTGATTCTACGATAGTGAAGGTTCCACCGTTTCACTCACACTACATAGAAGAAATACTTGTATTTCAGTTGGAGAGATGTGGTTGTCGTAATTAGAAACGAAACAACCGTAATAGTTTTCAGGAGTAGTGACGTATCTCCGCACGACATTAGACAGGACTTCAATACTGTTTGTAGTCGGACGTAGATGTCTATGGAAAAAAAGAGTTATAGAGCCATGGACTGTATTTGAAAAATTTCATATGTAATAAATATCTTCTATATTTTTTAACGTTTCATTTATTACAATACCGAGCAATGAACAATGATACAAATTTAAACTTGTCTTTGGTAATATTATTGCAAGCATTAAAAATTTATGTTGAGGATACCACCATCATGATTGCAGAGAGTATTTATTATCAGTTAAGTTAGACGCTCATTCCCCACTCTATACAAAAAAAAATAATAAATAATAATATTCTTTATAAAAATAAAAAATATAAACAAGACCTAGTCTTCGTGAATAACGTATGTATTCGTAAATACAATACACAGGATTTCAATACTATTTTCTCGATGAAACTAAGCACCAGAGCACAAAGGCAAGTGCTGGATATGATTGGATAAGATCCAAGAATAGTACGGAGTGTCCTACATTACTTTGTAATTGAAATCTATATCTACTAGTTGAGATATTATCTTCTAAAATCATGACAAATGTTTGCCCTTTACTACATTGACTTTTGTTCTTGACTTTTATGTTGTTACGAAATTGTTGAAAATTTGTTTAAATGAGATATTTTTGGATTCGTGTATGTAGATTATTGAACCTCTGATATTTTCGATTCTCGATTATTAAGCCCTTTACGTATGATCCGACACGCACTCTCCAGCTTTTTGTTACAGCAGTTCTACAAAAGTTCTACAGAGGCGTGAGTAAAAATGAATAAAACATAAAGATGTATCTTAAATCGCTCCTCTCGTCAGTTCTAGTGGCTTGTGCTTCCCTTCGATGTTTATTTAGTTCCGTAAATCTTTGAGCCTTAGACACGTTTTCTATTATGTTACATAATCCAAGGGATGTTAGGTTAGGATTGAAGCCTCACGTAATCCCATCAATTTATATCTATCTGTCGATCTATGTAAATAATAAAATTGTAACTGATCGCTGTGTGTACATGGAAGTTGTATGAGAATAACAGCTATTAGGGGATTTATTAACGCAATAAAATCTAAAAGAAAGGTGGAAGAGTCGTCGTTTTCGTCATTTTAATCGGTCTGTCCAAAAAAAAAGTATAATTTTATTAGTTTCGGGAGCTTGAGAACTTTCTGCTATTAGTAAATTCGGAGAAATCCTAAAATTGAAGCCCACGTAAACGAAATCGCAGGCAGCAGCTAGTTAATAATTATGTTTGATATAAATCAGCGCAACTATTACGTAGTTATGTTATCAATTATATCATAATAATATTATTCAATTATTTAATTAATGTTTAAATTCAAATTTTAAAAAGCATTCCACTTAAATGTCGTTTAGAATTTTTAACAAATACACATTTTCTGCTTCATCATTAGACCTTGATCACCAGTTCATACATATTTTTTGACACATTTGTGAGGAGTAACATATTCTTCTGAATTCAATTTTGAAGTATCAAGTCAGGGTCAGGTTATTATAAAATTTTTAAATATATCAAAAATAAAGAAATTAGTGGCATCTCTTCCACTACTCGAATATAACTATAATCTGTAAACAGCGCAATAAATTTTCTTTAATTATTGGGAAAAATATTTCAAGTGCCCTTTTAAAATACAAAATGAATAAAAATCTATTAAAACAGACGGACACATAGACGCATGTATTAAATATTTAACGCTTCGATTTTGTGGTCTTAAAAATATGAAATAAGTTCACTCTTTTTGTGAAACATTTACCATAACATGTAAAATACTGGGTTGTATATAAGTTTCTTCACTGATAAAGCAACAACGAAATGTATATATTTCGAACCCTTATGACCCGGCGTTAGAGACCTTAATTCGTTCAAGTAGATCATCATTGATTCTTTAAATTTTAAAATCAATTTGACTTCAAACACTAGAAAGATTCTCAACGCCCCAGAGTATAGTTTTATCTCTTCTTCAATCTTCATACAAATAGCCTGCTATTTCCTTTCGATAAAAATAGTTTCGGTAAAATCTTTTCGCAAGTCATTTAATGCGACATTTTTTGTCATTACATAAGTGTTTCCAACATGGCGGATTTGTTTGTACAATGGCCAATTCCACGGGTCGTTATTCCTTGGCTTGTTCATCGTTGCGTGGTTTGTCTAGTAACGTCTAAAATTGCGTCACAAAATTAATTATTTGCGTAACAAGCGAGTAAAAAATTCATGAATTTAGTATATCCTATATCTAAGATATCTTTAAATATATTTTATTATATAATGGGTAATCATAATTACGCCGCCATCGGTGTAGGGTTGGCACTGAGGTGAGTCCGGTGAGATCATACGCCACTGGCGAAGTCGGGGTAGTGTCCGAAAGTGTTCTCGCGTCTCCGACTCGCAGTGGAGTGGTGAAACATCCGTTAGGTTTTTATTAGGTTGAAGCCCGATATAACGTTTCAATCCTGTGGTGGGAGGTACTCGTCCTGAATTTTCCTGACGATAAAAAAATGGGCACCATGAGTCGCTCATTAGATGTGAAATGTCGAAATTAATGATGGAAATAATTTATAAATAAAGATAACAAAATTAATAACATTAAGTCAAATAAAGGAAAACATGTTTTTGTTAATTAAATAATATAAAGTGAAAGAATTATCTTGTATCAATTTTTTAATTTGCCTTTTGTGAAGTCATTGGATTTCCACGCTTTTAATTCTGAAGTATCTTTCTACTTAAACTTTATTCAATATATCTGCGTAGCATAGTCGAGGTCGAGGAAATTATACCTCACCTTCTGCAGAAATTATGCAAAGTGTTATAATGCATGTGCATATTAAATTTACACCTGACACCGCATAAACTTAATCTATGATTATAATTTTAAAAACAGTTCAACTTAAACTGACATAAATGTAAGGATACGTTTGACCAAAAGTAGGGTTTAGACTTGGTAATAGACTTTTTGTTATCTGAGAAGAAAAATAATCGAGCATGCAAACCACCCGATGTTAAATAGTCGCAGCCCATAGACCACATACAACCACAAATGACTAAAACCTATTTAATCTATCTGAGCTCGAACGTAGTTTGCTTCTCCTGAGGAATAAGATGGTCGCCTCGCTACAAAGTGTAACCGGCAACCGCACCTCCAACCGAAACACAAGTAAAGCTTTACGGCGGTTTATGAGGGCGGCGGTGGTGGTGGTGATTTTTCTTTTTTTATTATGAAAGAGTAAGAAACGGGCATGCAGGCCACCTGATGTTAAGTGGTCACTGCAGCTCATGGACAACCACGTCCAATCACAAATAGAACAGGAGTTCTGCTTAAGAATGGACGCGGATGCGGACTACTCTTGAGGACTA
The DNA here is from genome assembly GCA_018251015.1 of Phocides pigmalion okeechobee. Lineage (NCBI taxonomy): Eukaryota > Metazoa > Arthropoda > Insecta > Lepidoptera > Hesperiidae > Phocides > Phocides pigmalion. Next base: position 8,005 of record DWON01004406.1, on the reverse strand, counting down.
AGATGGCCGCTTCCAATAATGTGTTTAAATAGTATTGCTAAATTTTCAACGAATATCAGACAAAAGATATTTTGTCATTGTTCTTGACCCATTATTTTATGAAGAATAAAAACAGATTCACTTGGTATGAATACAAACAATGCAGCATCAAACGCACCAACTATTTCTCCATATGCGAGGCCATTTGCACACGTCACGACATTAATTTATCGTAGCTGCATTGGCACTGCAAAAACATTTACAATGACGTCATCTAGTTCTCAGTTTTTCAACGATTTCACCATCCGATTTAAAATACTTTAATTCCTATTAAATTCTTTACACATTTGTCGAATGTCACTAAACTATTACCGCTTCGCTTCGCAAGGTGTTTTGTTTCAGGAGAAGCAACATCTTGATATTTCATCGTAACCTCTCCATAATCGATATTTATAACTTCATAAAAGATATTTTACATTAAAAATAGAGTATCATCAACTGGAATTGTAACTTTTTTTACCCACATATAAACTATCTTAATTAGTGTAAATCAGCGGTTTTGCTTTTAAAATATAAACGTTGACGCTTGTTATAAAGTAATAAGTATAAGTAATAGGTTACACGAAATTGTACACATACCCTAGACGTCAATATATTTATACAATAAAATTCTAGTCTTCAATCACATTTTAACGAAAAATGATGATAGAATAGTTTATCGTTAACTGTTAAACCAATTGTAATGATATAAGTTTAACTGAAACAATATTTATAACGGATCCAAACAAAATATAAAACGAAGTCGCTTTCGTGATCTGTACGCTTAGATTTCCAACTACACAACGGATTTTAATGCGGTTTCTTCAATAGACAGAGTGGTTGAAGAGGAAGATTTATATACATATGTAAGACATGCATATTATCGTAGAGAAAGACGAGAATTTCAAAGATTTGTAATCTGATGTCGTAAATGCAACCGAGCGAAACCGAGACTATGTCTGGTTATACATAAATAACTTAGGTATTTGTTTCTAGATCTGTGTAGCTTTGAGGCGTGAATTACTAGCAATTTATCTTCCCAGACAGAAATGTCTCGCGTTCCGTCCAAAATGCGTGATTTTCGTAACATTAGGATGAGAAATGATGTGCCACCGTTTTATATATTAACCCTCCACTTCTGACTACTGATTGAATTTGCGTGGGCATTACTGTTAAGGTGATAGAAATGTCAATACCATTAGCATTGATTACATAATACTGCTTACTTTTCTTGTCTCTTCCAGATTCAACTATAGTTCTATCACCTACCTTACCTTTTACTGCACTTACAACCGTATGAAGTATAGAATATAAATAATCAGATTGTTTTTTATATATATTTGCCATTATTAAACAGTTCTGTTTTAAAGTTTACTTATTTAATTAATGATTTATTGTATCACCTCTAAAAGAGACAGGTTACAAGAGAAAAAAATTAATGCCTGAGGGCATTCTCAGCCAGTCAACCCTGCGTGGATGCAGAAAATTTGCGGCAGGTATTAAAATGAAAGATTAAAAAAACAAGAAATAATATTTTTTTATTTTTACTATTACTATTCTTCATACATACTAATTACTCTTCCTGTATGTGTCAAGAATATGGTAGATGTTATTTTTTAAATTTTTAATAATTAAAAAAACAATAGTAAAATCCCTTTTGTTGTCAGCCAAAGTCCTTTGGAAACATGCGTCTCTACTTAAAATCCAACCAGATATAAAGGAAACGTGGTTCGGAATTTTGAGATAAGCTAGACAATGCCTATTGTCAGTTGCATACTGCCTTTATCCAGCCTTCACTTTGTATTAACATCTGACTGAAGAAAGGTACGACTATCTTTATTGTAGATAGATATGACGATATTGTTGAAAAGGTATTGACAGATATGTGTTTTTTCTTAATGTGATAAGTGTACCAAACGAGCATGCAAACCACCTGATGTTAAATAGTCTATAGACATCCACGTACAACCACAAACACGACTGAAATTCTATCTGATCTCAAACGTTGCTAATCCTGAGAACTAAGATAGTTGCTTAGCTTCAAAGTGTAGCTGGCAACTGCACCTCTACTACCAAAACATAAGTAATGCTTTAAGGCGGATTATGAGGGCGTCAGTGTTAACTTCCGGGTCAATCTATAGTTCTCCTACCTTTAGAACCTTTTTTTGTGTTCGTGTATGTGTTGTCGCTATGTATGTTTGCAGGACGAATTAGCGCTAGATGAGTCCCTCTCTCACCAATTAGGTGAACCTACAACCTAAATGGTTATGGGGGAAAACCGTAGAAATCAGATGGCTCAGGACTCGTTAAAATTGATGACGGATGACTCTCTTACCGATTGGGTGCACCAATAATCTAAAAAAGATATCGGAACACCTTCGGATTTGGATAGCAAGCATCTGTTAAAAGTTTGTTGTAGGTAGATATGACGATATTGTTGAAAAGTTTTGACAGATATGAGAATCTTGTGCTTCTTAAAAATTTCAGCTCAAGGTTTTCAAGTAAAACTTCTTTAGGCAGCTCTTAAGTTACCTTGTACAGAAGTTACGTTTTTTAAGCAATATGTAGATGTATCTTTGTAAAGTTATTATAATAATGTACCTTTATTCACGGCAACGGTTCCAGACTTTTGAATAACTTTTTTTCAAGTTAGCAGTTAAGACAATGGATGGAGTGCTTTAATTTTTTTATATTAGAAAAGAAACGTTCAAGCGTACAGACCATTTGAACATCCACGTTAAACTTCAAACAGGACTAAGTCTTGACGTCGTACAAAATTGCGCTGCTACTCCTGAAGATTGAGATAGTCGCCTTGCTTGTAAGTATAACCAGCAATCTCATTTCTCCGATCGAAACACATGAACTGTTGTACAGTGGATTATGAAGGTGACAGTGATACATCGCTTGCCGAACTCTGGTTTTCATCACCTTGGTTACTATAATAGTTGGCTTAATGAATTGAATCTCCTTCATGACGTGACAGAATGTCTATATTTTAAATCAATAAACATTTTACAGGTTAGCCTAACAAAATGGTAGACGGGCAAACTGATGTAAAATAATCACCATCACTTATGGACATTTGCAGCTTCAGAGGGATCGCCAATGAATCGCTGGGTTTGAGGGAGAGCTATCTTGAAACTTTTTTTAAGAACCCCATAGTATATCATTCAGGGAATAACTCAGGAGGAAACTCTTTCCACATCTTGCACGTGGTAAAGGTGAACGTTAAAGCCAAACTGTGGAGGACCATCGCGAGTCTAGTTGATGAAGATGGAACTTCAACTTTAGGTGAGTAGTACGGTAGAGAACTGGAGACATCACCAAGTCAAGCAATTCATCAGATCGTCAGAACACTCACCGATTTAAAGACGGTAGAATACGTAATTGTTAAATAAATCTATAATATCTATCGCAACGATTGTAAAGTTTGACTGACAAACAAATTGGTAATAACCAATGAGTTGAATTATTCATTTAAACTCTCATAACTGTGGAAGATATAAATAGCCAAGAAAGTAAATATTTCTGTATAAGTCAATGAAAACCATTAAAATGAAGTAAGAATTTCTAAGCAATAAAACAAAACCAACTTCAACAAACGTAATGAACTTAAGTAAAATTGACGTAAGAAACTTTACAACTGGCTTGGCAGCATTCTATGTAAATTAGCTAACGGTATCCTGTTTATACTTATTCAATTAACTGTTTCTAATTGACATGACGATTCTTAAAATTTATTTCTATAACCACACCATTTATTTACGTTTTAATATCTGTCTTAGCCTTATCATCAAATTTTAAATCCATCTTGTTTTTACTTTGCCTGTTTTTATTGCAATTAAAAAGAACATTTTTATTATCTATTCCTTGTTATTCAACTACACTTACAATTCATTACGTTATACAACGGGTACTCACGATTACACGAAACACGAAACAGTTTCGCCGTGTCCACGAGCCATGCAACTGGTTCGAAATATTGGCAATTAAAAATCAAAAATCGTTAATCGTGAGTACCCGTTATATAACATAATGTATGGATTTCCCCGATAATATCAGTTTAAAATCGTATACACTTACAATTATCTAATTTTTGCCTGCGGATATGCCCGCGTCGATAACAGATACCAAAGTCGATACTATAAAATATCCACTTTCAAACTCTTTTTATACTAAATATTAAAAAATCATACATGTATCCATTATTTAAAAGGCTGTCAGTGTCCCGTACTACATTGTTTCTCATATTTCAATCTCTTCAAACGATGAAAAAATAATTGGAACGAAAAGTCTTTGTCCCTCTCCAAGGTTTAACCTTTATCTATTAAAGTCTATCAAAATTTGATTAGCCATCGACGTAATAACCCAACATACAAACTGGCACTTTCCGCATTTATAATATTAGTAGGATTATGTTCCAAATTTATTTTTAACGTTAAGTGAACTGTGATTGACAAATTGTTATGCAGGCTCCTTCTCAGTGATTTTAAGACTTATTGGATATCGACACTCATAATGATTACCTACGCAATATTGAGCTCGGGAGCGTCGTTGTATGAAATCTTCAGAGAAAATTAGAAAATTCCTTTCCCAACGCATAGTTTTCTAGCACTCGGGATAAGCGGAGAAAGTTATTCAGAACATCATTAATCGTTGTCATATTGACAGGTTTTCATTTACATACCAACAGCACCTTGACATACTATATTTTTTATTTCCCAGAGGATCTGCATTCCTGTGGCCTTCTTATCGATTGGGTGTGCCAATAATGCAAAGAAGACAGTGAGATACTGTTGGATCGAATTGTACAGAACCAGTTAAGAGTAGTGTCAGATGGCTCTCTCTCAGCGTTTGGGTGAATATAAAAAAGACAACAAAATATCGTCTGATTCGGATGGTTGAGGACCAGTTACGAATAATGACAGAAAGTTTCCTCCCTCACCAACTAAGTGAACCATTAATTTAAAAGAGATATGTGTCGTATGGCTCCCTTTGGGCGAAGCAATAATCTAAAGAAGAGTGAAGAGCAAGATACCCTCAGATTCTAATGCCATACGACCACATAAAAATGTTATCTAATGGCAGAGGCCTAAACCCTGAAGGGTAATTTGGATAGTTTAATTGGATTATTTTTAATGGTCAATACTCTGGTCGACTATTTGATCTAGTGCCTACATCACGCTTTTCCGGTACTTTTATTGTTCAAAAATGAAAAAGATGTAAAATTAATTTCTTCATGAAGTATTTCTTAAACGCTGTTGTATTAGAGTTTTCAAAAAGGTACAAACTCAGTTCTCCTTCAAAACTGGCGCTTTACTTTTGCCTGCTTTCCATTATGTGGCTAGGCTAATTTATACTTATAAAATATACTTCACAAAAAATAAAGTACTTGTATGATCATAATAAATTATTATGTAAATGTTATTATAAATCAATAAACCGTCATTAGTCCAAGTTTCTAATGATTCATGTAACTTAAGAATCTTAATAATGTTTTACAGCTATGTTTACGAAAAATAGTATCAAAGTAAATCTAATATTCCACGGTTGATTAAACACGGCTTGGATTACATCAGCTAATCCCCATCGTTCATTAGAACAGTCAGCAGATCTATTGATGTCGTCATTTATCTAATTAGCTCATACACTAGCACCTGCCTCTTAACGCGTTTTAATTAATAACTAGAATTGATCAAAGATTTAGATGTTGTCTTTGGGAGGAATAATAGAAAGCATAATTCATATAGGTTAATTTTACATGCAAGAAGACTAAGGTGAAGATCCAGGCTACCTGATGTTTAGTAGTGGCTGCAGTGGTCATTTACACCCAACCGCCTCACAAACACGCAAACTACACCGCCCTCATAATCCGCCGTAAAGCATTACTTGTGTTCCGCTTGGAGAGGGTGCGGTTGCCGGCTACACTTTGAATCGAGGCGACCGTCATAGTCCTCAGGAGCAGCAAGCTCAGATAGAATTTGGGTCGAGTTTGTGGTTATACGTGGATGTTTATGGGCTGAGACTACTTAACATCAGGTGGATCGCATGCTCGTTTGTTACTCATTTCACATAAAAAAACCCTACCTCATTCACAATAGAAGTCTTGTCTAAAGAGGAAAAAAGATGCATTGCTTCTCCTGAGAACTGAAGTGATTGTCTCGTTTGGAATTTGTGCCTGTAACCACATTTATCCAACCGGACGTAAGAATTGCTTTTCAGCAGATTTCGAGGGTAGTGGTAGTACTTCCCCTGTTAAATTATAGCTATTATCCTTTAAATCCCCTCCCAAAACGTACGCGGAACAACAAACAAAATCCTAACTCCAAGTTTTAAAGTACGCAACAACTAACAAGGTCAATGTACTCTACTATTATAATTTCGAAATAAAGGTATATTTAGGCAGCAATGTACATTTTAAATATATCAAACCGATAATACATTAACCCACTGGTTAACCACATCAAAGTAACGCTCTTGTTACGTTCAAAACATGTAGACAAAGTTATGTACCTTGAAACGCCAATATTTAAATATAACACCGACCGTATTTACAAGGAACTGGGTTGTTATATTTCACATGATGTAATACTCCCCGAACCCATTTGTATAAATTATATTATCAAGCCCTAGATTGTGTTGGGAGATGAATAATATGATATACGATACACGTGCTCGCTATCGTAGGCTTTGTTATCTCCGTGAACATCAACATGGACTTGTTGGCAACGGTCATGAATTTAACGAGTTTAAATGACTGTACCTACTTTTGGAAGCTATGCGATGTACCATTAACTATGTGGTGTATATTGCGTGGCGCAACGCGCTTGTGGCTTGAACACACCAGTGTTGTACGTACAAATCTGTATGGATTATGGGTAAACAAAAGTGTTTCATTTACGTCGGCACTTCAAAACTGCGTATGTATCTGGCAACCACACCTCCCCAACCGAAACACAATACATGAATAACATGTTGCATTACGGCAGCTTATGAGAGTGGCGGTGGTGCCGCCCCGGGCGAACTCTAACGGCTCTACCACCTAAAAAAAAATTCAGATTTAAGATGTTAAAGTATGTATATTAAAATAATAATATCTTTAAGCGACTCACGTTTTGAATACAAACTAGGCAGAGGCTGCTATAGTGACCAGACAAATAATAAACATACAATTTTATCCTAAATATACAGGTAACCGTACTCATCACACTTATAATTGTCCTGTCCCGGAAAACAAGAAACCGACGACAATGTTCCTTAACGAAATATTTTAGTTTCCAGTAACATCGCAAACAATGTATAATAGAGACGCTAATCATACACAATCCTGCAATACAATGCCGTTTGCTATAATCTCATGAGATGTTTTTATAAGGACACACATAGTGCAGAATTACATTATCGTTTTCTTCCTCTTTTCAACATCTACTTATATGCTTTACCATATACGTATAAGAATGAAATATTCACTAATATACATAATACTATGATAATAAGTATGTTCAGATTCAGTAGCGATGCCAATTTATTTACTAAGATCACTGTTATATAAATGAAAATACGCAAAATGGTTCATGATTTTGCCAGTTTATGACAGTAACCACACTAATAATAAATACTATTTCCTAATTGTATACTATTATGTCTTCAGATATAAAAATAACTAGTAGTGCCATCTTGGTGAATGGAACATGTAAGTGTGATTTTTTTTATAATGAAAGAGTAAGAAACGAGCATGCAGGCCACCTGATGTAAAGTGGTCACTGCAGCCCATGGACAACCACGTTCAATCTCAAATAGAACAGAAATATAGCCAAATCCATTCCATTCCAGGAGCTTGAAAGCGTCCTCTAGGGCGGCAGTAAACAGTTTCAAACCTGCGTTCGAGACGATTTGTAACGACCCTTGAGAACAGTTTATAAACATGACTCAGAAGCGAGATGGGCCTATAATTCTTTAATAAGGTTTTATCACCTTTCTTAAAGAA
>DWON01004405.1:0-16301 GCA_018251015.1 Phocides pigmalion okeechobee | reverse complement strand
ATAGGTGTTATACACTGTTAGAAAGATATTTTTATTCTGCTTTTAATGGTTGATTCGGATATGTGACCAACAAAATTTGAATTTTTACAATAAAAATGATTATGAATATTTTTGATTTGTGGCCCTTTTGTTTTAAAGTAGCTATGTCTTAAAGTAGAGACAAAAAACATTCAAGTTTCTTTTCGTGTAAAATAATAATTATATTCTACAAAAATAAAATAGCCATGAGTGTTAAGTAAAACAAGTCATTCTTAACACTTAAAACAATTATTGTGTAATTATCTTGCTTATTATGTACATACTATAGGAAGACAATAAGAGCAATTAAAGACGGGTTTATGAGGTGGCATTTACAAACAACTAATAATAAAAAGAATATTTTATTTAGACATCTGTTCTATGTTCGTTTCTGTCTGTGGATGTTTTTGTCTTTGTATGTAAGTGTAAAAAGATTTAAATTTTTCAATGACATTTTAGATAATGATTCATTTAGATTTTTGCTAAAATATACTCCAGACATTTGGAATAAGTTTACCTGCAGATGCTGTGCCAATAAGTAACTGCCCAGGTCTTGCAGAAGACACGTCCCAAATGCCATCTTTGTGACCAGTGAACTCCCTCACCAGTTGGCAATTGTAGGTAGGTGCCTTGAAACTGGACACAATCTTGCTAGTCTGTACCCTCAATTTGTGACTTGCTTTCACTTTTTGAGAGTTGTTTTGAGACACTGTAAGTTTTATTTAGTTTGGATAGTTGAAAATAAATTTTATTTAGTTTGGATAGTTGAATAAATCAAAAAGTTATTAAGAAGTTCTATAACAAAAATAATATATTATATATTTCTTATCATTACTTTACAATTATTTTTTATGAAATTGTAGCATCTCACAAATTGGCATTAGAATATCTGCTAAAACATTTATAAATTGTGAAAGTGAATGTGCAAAAGTTTTGGCTCATTTGCATATTATGAATACAAACGTGAATATTAGTAATTGTATCCATAACATATTACCTAACATCATGCATATTGATAAAATAAGAAATACTTAGAAAATAATGTTACAAAATCATTCTATTGAAATAAAGGCAATAAGTAACTCACAAGTCATACTAAAGTCATTCAATAGTTCAAAATAGTTACAATAATAATTAATATGCAATTTATTATGGAAATATTAAGTCCAAGATTTTTTACAAATTATTTTTATTGTATATTGCTTTATAGCAAGCTCTATTTAAAATATACTAATAATGATATTACTTCTTCATAGTATATCAAGTAATTTTTGGAGTTTAATTAGTATAAGTAAGTATAACACTCACATTTTACTTTTGAATTCTTGCCTGTAGTTTCAAATTCTATGTAGTCCGGATTCTGTTTGTCTCCCGCATAACTCTCTCTTTCGAGTTTCTCACTAAGAATATCTATTTTCTCTTGAACTAAAACAACAATGAATACATTAAATTTTATTTAGAATAGCACTTCAAGAACTTTAAAGGATAACATTAGCAAGTAAAATTGCATACAAATCGAATAGAAAATACTTACGATTTAAATTTTCTGTATAAAGAAGGTCGAATTCTTTTTCAATTTGAGAAAATAATTCGTGTAATCGACATCTAAAGACAGGGGGAATAGATGTCTCAGAGTCCTCCATTTTAAGGTAATTGGGCATCCCATCAGAGCCTTCCGTGAGCGCCTGAAGTCTTCGCTTACTAGATTTCATGGTCGCAGACCGAGACAAACTACAAGGGAAATCTTGATCACCTATCACATTACATTGCACTATTGTTTTCCTTGAAACCAGTGTAAGTTATTTTACTGTTTATATTTAAAACAATAATTATAAAGTATTTATTCGTTTTAAATAGCTTCACTTAAGCGATCTACGGATTGGGGGCACATATGAAGAAAATATTCAACAAAAATATTTTTCGGAATGACATCAAGTCAATCAGTACTTCACTCAACTCAACTGTCAAGTAAAGTGACATACCAATTTCTTCACATAAAATCTGTTTCGACATAGCAATATAGCAGAGATAAATAATTTTATTATATTCTGTTGTACTGTACACTTTCATAACATAATATATACATATGTATATAGACTTTTATAGTGTATATTATCTAAATATATGTAAAAAGCTTTAATGATTTTAAAAAAATCCAACAATTTTATTGAAAAGTTTGAAAACATATATTAAACCTAAATTAACACAAATAACAAATTAACTACTGAATTTTTTTTGGCAAATGGTGGCTGTATGTCTGTCATCGTATAAATAATATCCTAACTAATGATATTTATGTTTATTAAACATAGTTTGTGAATGAAATGTTTTTTCTTCTGCTGTTTGAATTAAAAATAACAGTTTTTAATCTATCTAAATTTTGTATTCTGTGAATATATTCTTTACGAATTGTCTGTGAAAAAAAGATGGCCGGTGAGTAGTAATCCGAAAACTGCCAAGTTTGCCAACGCGCGATTACTTGTTGTATGTCGTTATTGTAAATATGTCGTTTTCAGATTTGTATGCAAAATATAATTGCACGTATTGTCAAGAGGAAATAAACGGGGTTCGTGTAAGATGTGCTGAATGCGCCGACTTTGATATTTGTTTGCAGGTATACTAGCATCGTTGCCATTTTTGTTTGAAGTTTTGGCGCTAATTTTGAATGCTATGGTAACAAGTCTATACTTTTTTCAGTGTTTTTCTCTCGGTGCTGAAATTGGGCAGCATAAAAATGACCATTCTTATCAATTTATGGTAAGGAAATCTCGTTGTCATAAGTTCTTACGCTTGATAAACGTTATTTTATCCTATTTATATGGCTTTGTAGGATTCAGGGGCATTTGGTATATTTTTGGGACGTACAAGTTGGTCAGCGAACGAAGAAGTTAGATTATTAGATGCAATAGAGCAGTTTGGCTTTGGCAACTGGGAAGACATTGCCAAACATATTGAGACTAGGTCTTCTGATGGTAAGTTGTATCATGTATATTATGGTTTCCTGTATGCAAGTGGTTCGTTTTATTAACTTTTCTGTTTCTGAACACTATTTCAAGTGGTCCTGTGTCCAGTGTCCAGGGCTCATGCATTTCATGAAATTGATAGACATAATAATATAGCAAAGTTTATTTTTATTCTTGTATCTTTGTATTAACATTTTACTTAATTACGAAATAATTTTTCAGAGGCCAAAGATGAGTATATAACAAGGTATTTAGAGGGCAGTATTGGTCGAGCAACATGGGGTAGTGTGGAGAGCACAAGTAGGCCGTCACTGCACTGTGCCGATAGAGATGATGGTCCTTTGGGTCCAAGCGCAGTTTCAAGGCTCCTTCCCTTGGCAGTGACTCCCGATGAAGCAGCTCAACTTGGTTATATGTCCAACAGAGATGACTTTGAAAGGGTAAATAATTTAGTTAATAATGTTGTGAGTATTAGAGGTCATTCTTAATGTTTGAAATATTTAAATATTCAGGTTTACTGTTTGCTCAATAATTATTGGGTTGATTCTTTGTGGATATGATTATTCTATCTTATCAAAGCATTTATGAAAAAATATAAAAAAATAGGTTTAATTTGAATGTTCTAATTATTCACTTGAGTTTTCATTTTTTAAATGATCAACTTATATCAAGTAAATGATAATAAAATTTCAGGAACATGATCATGAAGCTGAACAGTTAATATCCACCTTATCTTTGAATGCAGACGATGATGAATTAGATGTTGGTAAGTTTTAGAAATGTCATCAAAAATAAATAGAGGTTTCATGTATTATTTTTATATTTATATTATATTTATACCTATTTATATTTTTATATTATTGTAGTAGAAACCTACATATACTATACAATTTCACGTTAAGCACTCTAGCTAAGCATATGATATTATCAATTGAAATCTTACTTAAAGTCAAGTATGGTAGAATCTCTATTGCCATAATAAACTATTTCATAACATTGAATTGATCAAAATAATTATTGATATATAAGATAATGCATGTATTAGAAGTACTTCTATTTAATTAATTATTAGTTAACTAATGAATATATATTGTTATCCAATTATATGATTCATGTAAATGAGTGGTATTCCATTTGATATCAAATAAATATCACTAAACTGTATAAGTTGCAGCATTCAGTGATAGCCTAGTGGTAAAGATTCCTGCCTCTTATATTGAGGTCCATGGTTTCGAGTCCCTGGCACACGTTTCAGATTTTTCAAAGATATGTGCATACTAGAAAATAATTATCACTTGCTTTGATGGCAAAGAGAATATCATGAGAAAATCTGGTTGATGTGATATCATTCACATAATTGGATTAATTTACTTTTAAAACCTACATGATAATTAAATTAGTCCATGTTTTTTTTGTATGTGCAAAAAGAAGCAAACGAGCATGCAAACCTCCTGATGTGAAATAGTCGCAGCCCATAGACATCCACATACAACCACAAACACAACGGAAATCCTGTCTGAGCTCGATCGTAGATATGTTGCTACTTCTGAGGGCTAAGATTGTCGCCTCTCTTTAAAGTGTAGCTGGCAACCGCACCTTTCCAACAGAAACGCGAGTAATGTTTTATGGCGGATTATGAGGGCGGTGGTACCTCACAGGTCGAATTATAGTTCTCCCACCTTTAAAACTTTTATTTTTTTGTAGCACTCAAGTTATCCCAAGTAGACATTTACACAAGAAGACTGCGTGAAAGAACGAGAAGAAAAAGACTTGTGCGGGATTATCAGCTTGTGTCAGTGTTTTTTAATAACCAGAGAAATAAACAAAGAACATTAGGAAAACTTGCCAAAGAGAAGAAGTAAGCATTATTTTAGTTAAAAGTTCATAAATAACTAATGTTATTGTATGTTATTATATAATAACTATGTTATTGAGAGTATCAAATGAGTATGCATGGTACTTGATGTTAGTTGATCCATTATGTTTTATGGATACCTGAATCCAAGTTTTAATAGGACTGAAGGTCCAGTTAAGGTCATACTATGATGCGTGACTATGCAACTGTGATACAAGAATAAATGTGTTAGTTTTTTTTACAAGTGAGAAGAGTAGCAAAAGAGTTTGTAGGCTAGATATTAAGTATTTGCTGCAACCCATAGAGATTAATATACAAAATCAACCAAAAATGTATTACACCTCTTGAAGACTAAGATGACCCCTAGCTTGTAACTATAGCTGGCAATTGCACCTCTCCAACCGAACCAATAGTTGTTTCATGGGGATTTCCTGGATCACTATTAGATCAATGTCCTAAATATAGCTAGGAATTTCTTTCGCCGCATCTTCTTCCAAACGCAACACCTTACGAGTCGGTGGTAGTTCATTGACGTTCAAAAAAGTTCTGTAAAGAATGAACTTTGAATAAAAATATGTTGATTTGTAATAATTTAGTTAAATGATCGTTTGTTATTTGGAGGGAATTCACGGAGCGTCTCCGGTGGACGGCGCAGTTCTACGGGCGCGCGGAGCAGGCGGGCGTGGTGGCGGGGCTGTGGCGCGAGCGCGAGCTGCGCGTGCGGCTGGCCGAGCTGCACCGCTACCGGCTGGCCGGCGTCACGCGCCTGGAGGAGTGCGCGCACTACGAGCAGCACGCGGCGCACCGCAAGCACCCCAACGCGCAGCCGCACCACCTCGACGTGAGACCCCGCTCCGTGGTACTCCATGCGCTTCTAGCCGCCCGCCCCTCGCTCTGGCCCATTGCCAAACACTGCTAACGCTCGTATCGTATACGTACTCTTCAGACAAAAAAATGCCACTTGATTGCATTTGTGTGGTATTGTCGTACGATAGACTCGATTTAATTGGCCAAAAAAAAAAAATTTAAATATCGCGCACCGAATTACATTAATCGATTTATATCAATCGCAAGACCATATTTTTACCTCTTTACGAGTGTTGGAACTATAGTTTAATAGGAAGAGATAAACCACTGTCATCTTCATAATCCGTTGCGAAGCTACTGGTGTTTCATTTGAAAAGGTGTGTTTCCAAGCTACTCTTAGATACAAAGTGAGGTAGTCCTCAGAAGTAGCAGCTCATCTATGTACGTCCTCAAACAAGAATTCCATTTTTATTTGAGGCTGCATATGCTTATAGGCTGAAGCGATGAATGAACATCAAGTGGCCTGCATATCAGTTCATATTCTTTCTCGCATAAAAATATCGATTGTTCGTTGCGCTATGAGACATATATTTTCATTTTCTCATGTTATTTACAAATGCGATCAAGTGACAATTAAAAACGTGAGCGTTATGGAAATATAAACGATTGAAAGCGTTTGCCATTTGGCTAGATCCCCTGCACGGAACGCTAGTTGGGATTATCTAGCGGCGATTGTATAGCCGGTCAAACTTTGTCAATAACTTCCGATGTTGCGTATATCCTTGCTACAATCTTCCATTTTATTTGGACCTAATTAACTCTTGATTAAAATGTTATGGCATTACTTATTACAAGCTAGACAACTATAGTTGTCCTGGGTGATAGAGTAAGAGAGATCCTATGTGAGAAAATGAGATGGCGATCGGCATGTGACACTGAGATCAAGAAAGATTGTGTAAATAAGAAAATGCGATTTAAAAATAATTACTAATAATAGTAGACTACTGTGTAGAAATAGACCTTAGAAACTTGGAGACCGAGAGTTCGTGTCCTGTAATGGGACTTATATAAGTTTGTAGCTAATACTTTCCTCAAAATTTGACATTCAACTGAGGCTTGAGAGAGAGTATTGCGAAGACTGCAAGTCATAGTCATATTTGTTGAAAGCCTGATTGATTATGGTCAGATTGTAGCATCACGTGACATAATTGATGCAGCTGACTTCCCAATCGCAGCTAAATTGCCAAAAATCTAGCCCATTCATAAACACCTATTATATATGTCTAGATCGGTAACTGGCTTAAAGATAAAATGCTACACGATTGTATTTCAGTATATTCCTTTCCCATCTTTAGTATGTCTGTCTTCTCATGCGGATCTAAAACTAATTAAAACTGTTGTTAGTACACTTGAAATTGTGAATAAATTATTTATACTTCTTAATTTGTTTGTTGCCTAAGTCGGTATCTAGACATATATAATATCTTTGCTGTCTGCATAATACCCATACATCACTCCAGAATAGACAGACATAAAGTTTTTCCTTTAATTGCAGTTTCTGGTATATGATTCATATCTTAACTATTATGAATGTGATTGCAGTTTTATAAACGGCCTTCTGTTGTAGTGACGTCAGCAGTAAATACCTACTAAATCACTATCAATTATTATTGCATTTAGAAGTAGTAATATTAAAATTTATTCTACATATTCAAATCATTGACTTTTAACTCTCCGTTTAAATCGGTCTATATTGCAGAATATTTAATTTTCTATATAATTATGGACTTCATTGTAAGTTATGTAAATATAGACTTAGTATTTCATAGTTTGTATTTGTGTAGAAACTAAATGAAAGTGTATGGGTGTTATGTAGTGACACAATCATATCCATATTTTCTGCTATTAACTGTACCTTCCTTCTAGACAGGATCAGGCACATAATATGAGGATGGAAAAAACGTAACAATATTTATATTAGTGCATGAGAGCAATTGCCATAAAGATAAACGTTATTGGAGGCAACCTTAGTCCTTAAGAGTAGGAACGCATCCGCGTCCATCCTTACACAGAACTTGTTCTTTTTTTGAGATTGGACATTGTTGTCCATGGTCTGCAATGACCACTTGACATCAGGTGGCCTGCATGCGCGTTTCTTACTCTTTCATAATAATAATAAAAAAGCATAATTTTCAAAGTGTTGTAATACAGAATCTAATCAATATTTTAGTACTTCTTTATGTGTTTGGATTTAATGAATGTAATAATTAAATGCTCAAAGGTCTTAGTCGTCAGCATTGTAATATATTTACAATTATGTCTTTATACACGCCTAAAAATACTTACTAAAATAAAAAAAAAAGTTATTTAATCTATGAACTGTGGTTAAAGTGTTTTCTCTTTATTATCATTGAATTTGCATGGCTTTAACAAGTTCATGTTTCACATGTATTGAATCATGCTTCCGCTTTAGCGGTGTTTGTCATTACTATTAGAGATTATTACATAATTTAATATATATTTGAAATAGATGAACTTATCACAATTTTTAAATGTTAAATGTATTGCATGATGTAGGCAACGGTTTCTTAGTTGAAAAAGTTTAAATTTTAGTTACAGCATGCGTGATTATTTTAATCTTTAATTATTTAATGAAGGCTTTTGTATCAAATATTGATTGACAGGATTCAAATTCTGTTTTTCTATCATATGTTTACAGTTGAATATTCTTAAATTGTGTGTAATTTTTTATATATATGGTGTTTTCATTGTTTACTTCAGTGACTAATATGCTATTTAGTATACCATGAGGTCTAATGACCTTTTGGTATTTATAAATAGCGTCACATTCATTTCACCTGGTTATCGTAAGTGACTAAAGGAAGGGATTTAATTCTAAAGTTGATGTGATATAAATTTCCGATCGTCTTATAAAGTTGTTCAATAATAAAGGTCTACGAATAATTAACCAAGGGTGATTACGACCAATGTACACCCTTTGTACGAGAAACCTACATCGAACAATGGATTTTTGAGGGCAGGTGGAAAGGACTTGAGCATACTCCCCCGCCGTTTTAAGGCGTATTAATATGTTCCCAATCCGCCTCCCCATTGTCTCTGAGAAGTTTAACGACAATCACCTGTAACACCCGGGAAAGACTGCTAACATGCCCTCCGAAGCATGGAAGCGCGCATGAAATGTTGCCACCAACGATCACCCATCCAATTTGCGACCGTGCGTGACGTTGCTTCACTTTGTTCATTATGCGCGCTTCAGTGTGATTACTAACACAGAGTCATACTGTGTTGTGTGGTTTGGATTTGATCCCGTATAACTATTGTATTCGCCAGGGCAGCAGTGGGTGCCTGGACAGCAACCAGACAAGAGATCTAACGCCGAACAACACGCTGCTGCTAAGAAAAAAGTAAGTATTGGTTGAAGATCGACAGTTCGAACACAGCACAGTATATTATGTCATTAAAATAAAATTAGTTCCATACACAGCTGCTCAAGTAGGTGCTTATGGATCAAGGTATGTATTTTCAGAACTTATGATGGTTTCCGTACTTAGAGTCAAGTAATCGAAAATATTCCATATATAAAGAGCAAAAAGTATATCTTATTCCAATCAAGTTTCGTAGCGTTTTTTAATTTCCAATACCACAATATTTTTCAGATTTTTCACACTTGTTGAAATATCCATTATTTATATCTACATAATTTTACCTTATGCCCTATATTTGAAGCAAATCTAAAAAAAATAAAAAATACAATTTTTTATTTTATCCAATTTCTTAAAAATGTAAAGAATTGAACCCTTATCTACCTTCTTAGTGTCAGGATTATATAAATTTCTTTCCTAGTTTACACTATATAAAGAAATTTATAAAATTTTGAGAATTCATTCGGATTCCTCTTATATATAATTATATAGAATCATTTACTTTAATCGAAATTCTCATTTAATACTTTCAATTTCACGAAAATTACGATTGAGTTAACGAATAAATGAGTGAAAATCTTTGTTCACACGAAAAGCGCAGTTTAATCATAATTATGTTCACGCGATTCGATTGTGGTGGTGAACACAAACAATCTGACACACTTAACCATAAAATACGTCATCGCATTATTTGTTTGCTACGACGATAGGTATTGAACAATGTTATTCGCATGATTTACGATTTTGATTCTGTTTGTATGTTCTCGTGTGATCGGGAAACGTTTTCGTGATAGCTATTTTGGTCATTTACTTGTCGGGTTTTAACGAGATTATAAAGAGGCCAAATTTTATGCTCAGCTTGGGACTTTTGTAGTTCAGTTACAAATTTTACAGGTTGTAGAACGCGGAGGGTTCGGCCGGGGAGGTACTATCCTCATACCCATTTCTAGAGACTGCTTCCTCTATTATTGCGTCTGGTTGAAAAGATCTGGTTGTCAACTTATAAACACCTCGTGACGACTCTACTGTGATTGACGTCAAGTAGTATTTCACATGCCGAAAAAACGCTATTCTCCTTCTGGGAATCAGGAAAAATCATTTTTGTATTAAAGTTTAGACAAGCATATCAATTTTGTTTATATATAAACAGAGAAGGCGAAAGCGGCTCAAGTTCCACCAGCCCAAGGTGCACACGGGACGGAAGTACCGTATGTGGATGCTCCAAAAAGAGCTCATGCAGCAGCAGCAACGGCGTCTGCTCGAAGCAGCTGCTGACCAGTAATGAGATACAGGTATTGGCAAGTTTCGGGAGCTGGTCATCCTTGTATACCGGTATTGTACGTACAAATCTATATGGAGAACGGGCGAACAAGTGTTCCGTCTACGTAGTCGCTAGAAGACTGTTGCGGATATTATGTTTGTGTATTCGTAAATGCTACATGGTTGCTAAAAATACAATATTTCAACGAATTGTCGACGTATCTTCGGTCTATTCAAATATGATGTAGTTTCGAGTCACCTCGCAGCACTGACCCCATCTCATATGTGTATAAACGCCACAGTGAAAGTGTTAAGACGGTAGAACTAAACTAGAACTAAAATAATATTGGGATAATACATACTATCCTGGCGGATTATGAGGGCGTCCTGTATAAGATTCGTCTTGTGTTTAGTCTATATGTTGGATACCCCTCTATCTCAATTCTCAACAGTAGCAACACATTTATTTAACACCTCAGATAAGCTTAAATTTGGTTTAAGTAGCTTGTGGATATTCATAGGTTTCAGCGACCTCTTAAGCGGCTTGCATGCTCGTTTGGTACTCTTCAAATATAAAACAAAAAATACAAGAACGTGGGGTTGTACTTATAAAAACGATATAGCATATTCACGACGTCCCTCCGCCTGATAGTAGCGCGGTTTTATCGTTCCACGCGATTTACATCTAAGGCAACCATTTTAGTTCTTAGGAGTAGCAACACATCTGTGATCGATTTTAGGTCTATAGCACCATATTGAGTTAGATTGTGACGCATCAGCATTTGTTGTGAACTGTAGTAATTACTTAACGTGATGTATTATTCGATATTCCTTCGTTAACTCAAACCCGAAGTTAGGAAACAACATAGGCGTTGTAAAAATAATGACAAATAGTTACGATAATTTTAAAACTATGGTCATAAATTATGAAAGACAAATAAATGTAATAATTGTCGAAGCCTGCTTTAAAACAATGGTTACATTATGTTTCGTCATATCGTTCAGTGTTCGTGAGTCTTCAGTAAATAATGTCACCATCATTTTTTGTTTACACAGCTGTACAACGGTGGCCTTGGTACAGAGTTTTACATGACTAGAAATTAATCAAATGTAATGAAAACTCCCGAAATTTTCGGGTACCTCCTGTGGTTTCAGATTATCCATATCATATCGTATTATATCATATCATATTAGTAAAATACATAGTGTGTCAATCCATCAGTCTTTTTTCGTCCACTGCTGGACATAGGCCTCCACTAGATGGCGCCAGGCCTCAGCATCCAGCGGCAACCCGCTATCCTTACCAGGTCGATCCACCTGGGTACAGGATGCCCTGTGCTCCTTTTGCCGTGTATAATGAGCATTTTCCGTGTCCAGCTGTGCTCCGCCCTGAGCCTGGCGCCCGCGCAGTACGTGACGATGAAGGGCGTGCTGCTGCGGCGGCCGCCCGCGCCCGACTCCGACCTCGACCTCACCATCCGCCACTACCTGCACACCTCCGGCTGGATACGCAACTGACACCTGCACTCCCGGCTCGATACTCTGGCACCTGGACCGTCGTTTCTACTCGTCGTTAACGCTTATTGTATATACACACGGTGTTAGAAGTATCGGCTGAATGATTGTTCATGTTATAGACTTCTGTTTTATGCGTGCTCCGCCGGCCGAACACAGATTGACAATTGACAATATCGGCTGGATATCTGTCCCGACTGGAGTCACCTATACATGTTATTGAAGCTTAGCTAATTATATTGGGACTAAAAAATATTGCCTAAATAATTGGTTCATTGCATACCAATTGAAGCTCACTTTATTTGCAATGAGTGCAAGAGCTCAGCTGAAGATATATCTGATATCTGTTTGTCCTACACATCGCTGCGTGGATACTGAACTGACATCTGCAATTCTGGCTGGACCTATGTGATGCATACGAGTACCAAATGTACCAATTGGAGCCTCGTTTTAATAAGGTATAAACGAAGCATCGGGCGAATGTAAATGGCATCCATTTTCTGCACAGCATCGACTGGTTTACACGAGTTCTCATTACACTTTTGTAGCCATATGATGTATAAACTCGCTGTCAACCACACGCTAACACCTACGAATTTTTAATGTGTTAACTACTTTTAAAACGACGTATCAAAGAGGCAAAATAAGAAGATTAAGGCAAATAATTCATATTTGAAGTATGTAGACACTACTGAATTAACCCAAAATTTCAATGTTTACACCGTCTGACCACTACTTAAATTAATTATGTATTAATTAATGAACTTTATATTATTGTTAATCTTGGTATCGTTACGTTGATTTCTAGACAACGGAATGTAAGTTTTAAAACCATTTTCTTTACAATTTCCTATAGTTTTAATATATTGTTACATAAGTTAGGTCTACCTCTTCAACCGTTTTATATGAGCGCGTGCAAGAAATAATGTTACCTCAAACACAGTAGGGGTTTATAAAAACCTGCTCTTATAGAGCTCTGTACATAGACTTGTTTGTAAATATATCTGTAAAATAGTTGTTTGATTGCTTTTAATGTTGAAAACGTTTAGATAAAGTAATGTGGTATAAATACAGATACAACGATGGTAATTGAAGTAAAGTTTTTTTGTATTAAATTGGGAAAAAATAAAAACATTAATATTAAAAAAGTGATATAAAATAGGTATTGTTATTATATTTGTCATTCGAGTTGCCTTGTTTTAGCAATGTACTTACTAGGAAAAATAATTGTAGGTGGGTTAGAAGTATGTTTAGTGAATTTGCAATAACAGCTTAGTTATTAATAATTTTAGTGAATATTGGTGGAATTTTTAGTGCGAATGAGTACCTTGAGACATATTTCTGTCCTGTTACAGCAGTGTAGCTATATCGTGTTCTAGTTGAGGTCTACAGAGGTGGGCTAACAGATTTCCAGATTATTTGGATTCCAGATAAAAACAGATAAATAATTTGATTCTTACAGCAAACAAAGATTAGTCTTTTAATTTAGAAGAGAAGGTAAAACAGTATTTTTACCTTCTTTTATTTACGTACATTATTAATCAACCTAAAATAACAAAGAAAACCTTAAAAGTAGTTATACGAAAGGTCTAAGTAGAATAATCAAGATGTCTGTGCCCATCAGAGCAGGACACAAGAAAGTTACACTGACTGTTTGTATCTCAAAAATATGTGTCATTTATATTGAACTGAAATAATATGGACTAGACCAACATACACTTCTGATATTTACATTTTCATTACAATAATGAAAAATTTAAAACTAATCATAATAAAAGCCTAACCCAAACAATCTAAAGGTACTCCGTGCCCATGCGGCATATTTCCAAAAACGATGCCTGCATTCCCGTGTTGAATAGCAATCGACATTCTCTGCGCGAGATATTATCCAGCAATATTGTCACTGGCGGTGTCCATCAAACGAGTGACTAATTGCTGGTCAACACAGCGTTGGTCTAATGTCTAATCCATATTATTTTTAGTCTGGTCAGAACTGCCCAGTACATGGTCGGGACGAAGGATACGTTACTCGGTGATTATTTATTTGATGAAAAGTAATATTGATACCTCTCAAATTTGTACCTAGTACATAGAAGTAATAAACTTTACATCATCAAAGTCCTGAAAGTGAATCATGACAATTGATTCAATCATTTTATATTAATATTTTGTAAGTAATTATTAGGTAGGTAGTAGATAATTCGGTGTATACTGCGTAGTTAGTATATGTTATTAAGTATGATATCATGTATTTTATTAGATAATAATAAAATAGTAAATAAAAAAATGTAAAGACTATGTGTAATAATAAAATAAATTAATTTAATTTTAAATGGTTCTGTAGATAAAACATATCTACAAATATTGTAGATGATTCCATAATCACGTCTTCATGAATGTGCTAAATATAATAAATGGTAGGGTAATGAAATGTATTAGTGACCAAATTGCTTTGTGTGACGGTCAATATTAGATATTAGGTTGCACAAAGACGTCATATTTTAATAATTATTAAAGAAATAGCGTTTGTTTTTATCGGGTAACTGCAACAGTACCTGACACCATATCTACCTAATCAATTACAATACCTAAACAGTGACAATGTAACATACCTTAGTAAGAATTATGTTGTAAACTTGGTATTAGATTATTTTTGTTATAAGAACTTTTCTTGGTTTCGATTTATGGTTACATTATATATTTTTTTATTCCAGAGGTAAAAGAAAGAGAACCCAGGATTTCGCTAGGAACTCTCTCTAGCGAATATTGTTATGTATATATACACACGTATAGTTACGTAACGAAATCTACTTCGCCGACTTCGATGTTTTACCACATCGAGACATCGTCAGCAACATTTCGAAGTGTTCGGCAACGTTGCGACTTCACCCTCCATAGTCCGCGATATTTGTTGTGGGATTATGCTCTTAATGGGTCCTTGGCTTGAGAGACTAGCAAAACATGAAAAAATATTCCTTTCAATTACTGTTTCGAAAGTATTTATTGTGTATAGTAAAGGATTTGTTAAGGGCCTTTGGGACTGTTGCAAAAATATAAAGAGACGTATTTAACTGTAAATATGTCTTATAAGCAAAATCGTGGAAGTTCCAGCAATTTTCAAGTTCATCCAGAGAAATGGGTGACGCACATAAAAACGTTGCAATGTCGCCTGGTATTGCTATCAGCGACGATGTGGTCTTGCTATGTTCTTACTAATAGAACTAATTGATAAACTTAAGGATAATTTTGGTTATGTTTGGTAAGGTTTGTACGTAGAAATCTATATAGATTACGGGCGACCACAAGTTCTGTGTTCACGTCGGCACTATAAGACTGGGGGCGGACATTACGATTATATATTCGTATCCTATACACGTATGCTAAAAATACATAAATTCAGTATATTGTCGGCGCATGTTCAGTCTAGACAAATATGCTCCAGTTAAGTGCCGTACATGGCAACGCTGACCAGATCTAATTTATGAGCGCCAGTCAGCGTTAATATTACACATAGACAAATAGAAATGTTGATTTTGATCATTCTGGCCCCGGTATTTTAATTATCTAGTGGTTTTAAGTGTCGCCAGTGGGTAGCAATAATTAATGATAATTCTTCCGATTATATTTCCTCCAATTGTCCCTTCCAATTGTAAATGCGGCTGTGGTATTTTATTACATTACAATTAGCCAAAACTGTTTGCTTGTGTATCAATAAGTTTGAAGATCATAGAAATATCAGTTTAAGTGCACGATCTATAGATCTTGTAATACCTACTTTAGGTAAGATTTAGTTTTTTTTTCGTTTATATTATATATCCAATTTGAAAATGTAACTAAATTTAATGTGGTCGTTATTCTAGATAGTAAGGTACGCAATACTTGTAATGTATAATATACATATTATATTGCCACCAATGTTTACTGTAGGAGCGTTGTAGAGTATACATCAAGCCTACTCCAGATCCGCTCCCGACAAATACCATGTTTTTATCATCCTAACATTTATGACAATATACAATGAGACGGCTGCCCAAGTGCTTCTTAGCTTTAAAAGTCATCACTTGCAATTGTTCACGTTCTAATATTATCTGTAACGAATTGTAAAATAAATGTAAATGTGGCCGATATATTGATCCACTAGACCAGGGGTCGGCAACCTTTAAGACGGAAGAGCCAAAAGTTGCAATTTGCAATTTTTAAAGAGCCACAAAAAATATGTTAAAATAATTTTATATCTCAGTATGTTTAGTTTTCGACACGACGTTCACTGGCAGATAGCTTTTGTTATGGGGAGTACAGTACAGTACACTACAGTGGGATTTATACAGTATATAAAACAGATGGATATATTGGATATATTTTTAAGGGTTTTGTCAATAAAATGGTTTATGGTAACTTGAGAGCCAATATTTCCATTGAAAGAGCCGCATATGGCTCGCG
>DWON01004404.1:0-16302 GCA_018251015.1 Phocides pigmalion okeechobee | reverse complement strand
ACTTCTGTTCTATTTGAGATTGGACGTGGTTGTCCATGGGCTGCAGTGACCACTTAACATCATGTGGCCTGCATGCCTATTTTTAACTCTTTCATAATAAAAAAAAAACAGACAGTCGAATACCATTACCCAACTAATCTTTAGAACCGCCACTTATTTATACTTGTATTTCAGTGAACAGATGTTTACCAGGTCCCTTATACATATATGAAGGGATTGTCTTAACCCTTAGGAGCAAAGCGTTTACATGAGACTATAGATAGGGCCTCAGTCCTGTATTGCACTTGGGTAGTTTCTAAAGCTCAGTGATATAAGTAAAAGGAGTATTTTGGGCTTAAAGATAGGAGTGGTATAGGAGTGGGAGCTGGAGGCGTTGCAAAGTAGCTATCTTGGGAAGGTCGCCGATGTGAGTGGTTCTACACCGACGTAGTTACAAAGCGGTGCCCGAGGAGCTGAGGAAGCTCCACCGAAGTTGGATCGTTATACTGGAAAACACCAGTTGCCTTTGTTTCGAGATCCTAATGTTCTTTACAAACACAAGATGAGACTACTGAGTGGTATTTTAGGGAGTGGAAATGCGTTCTAAAACAAAAATATACAAAACTCATGGGGTTTAGGCAACTAGTAGCGCCATCTATCCTAAATTGACTAACACAATAGCGAACAGCGCCATCTATTGGTAGGCTTGGCTCTCAATTAGCCTTTAGTCTAACATGTTGGCCAAGTTCTATTGGTAAACATCATCTTTTAGATCTTTAGGGGGAATATTGATGCATATTGATTTTCTTCCTACGTTCTTCACTGGTAAAGCAAGTTATAATTAATTATACGCACATAAAGTATAAAACTGTCGATTTTATAAGCTGCTCTTATCCCCAAGCACGTATCACTTGTATTTATTATTATTATTATCATAATTCTTACCCATGTATGCACTTACTCGTTACTAGATATTATATTGTTAGATCGGAGTAACTGTTTTTTGCCTTCATTTTATTATAATATGTTATTATTTATTATAAGTTACCATTACAAAAATACTGAATAACTAAATGTATTTATAACTAAAAAAATAATTATAATGTTATTAATTTTCAGTATTCAAAAATATCATTTAATGAATTATAAGTAACGTATATTAATTATAAATAATATTTGTGAATCATTGTTAAATTTAATTAATTCATTATATATTAGAATAATTAAATTAAATTTAATTAATTAATTAATCATATATTGGAATATTAAAATATTATACCAAAATTATTAATTCATATTACATCAAAAAATATTTTAAACAAATTTGCTCACGTGTCCATTTCCTCTTGAGTGAGATCGAGCGCCTCCTGCATCTCGCGAGAGGTGCTCTGAATAAAATCCTTGTCACAATACTTGCCCAGGCCTTGATCCGTCAACACCTACAAATTCGAATATAAAACCTTTTCAGATCTATTTACGTACCACAAACATTGACAAAAAAGTAAACACAACACACACACAAAAAAATCAATCTCTGAATATTATATAACAAGGTTCCCCATCGCGTCTGTCTGTCTGTTCGTGATAAACTCAAAAGTACTGCATGGATTTTATTACACTTTTCAACAGGTAGAGTGATTCCTGAGGAAGGTTTTGGTGCATAAGCTTTTTTTGTAAATTGGGCGAGAAATTAAATAGTTAAATTTAATATGGTAATTCAGAAGTCGTTCAAAATAGACGTTTCTAATTGTTGGTTTTTGCAACTAGGTAAGTAAGTAAATATAACTCTTACCCGAGCGAAGCTGGGCCGTGTCGCTAGTACTATATAAAATAACGTTAAAGACGTTATTTGATTAAATTTTAAATTTTGAAATAGAATTTAATTACAAACCAGGATGTAATTTATCCTGTATAACTTTATACATTTTATCAAAATTAAAAATAAAATCAAGACTACTTGGGAGGCAAATAATTGATAAAAAACAATTGTATTCCTAAATGTGATTACTATCATTATTATACGTCATTAATTAACTAGATAGCTAGTAACTTGATACATTTTAATCCAAATCAAAATCAAAATATTTTTATTAAAAGTATATTCTGTCCAGAACTTCTTTTGAATGTCAATAAACTACCACCGACTCGTAAGGTGTTTCGATTCGGAAAAGAGGGGAAAAGAAACTCTAAAAGACACAACTATTCCACCTTTTCCATTAATATTTATAATAAGAGAAAAATATTATATTATTCCAGAAATTAACATAATCAACGGAAAAATATTAAGAATAGGAATGATTCATAATAGGAAGTTTATAATAAGAAATTTATATTAAGGAAAACTATGGCCAACTACCCCGAACTCAGCATATATATTTTTTATAAAATATTATATTATATATATTTTCACTCACTCTGATAATAAGATTCTCCGCTGGATTCTCCACACAGTAAGGAACGTCGTTGTTCTGTCTTGGCGTTTTGTCACGATCTGTATATAAAATAATACCACTAATCGTTTGTCTAACTACTAACACACTAGCAAAAACCAACTCAAAACAATATATGAAAACATATGAAATATAACTGATTCCCCAATATAAGTAATATATATGAGTAATTAATGCCCACCTATTTGACATTTCACGACATGCAATTCATATTCACAGAAATACTAAAAATACCACAATTATTAATTATTATTTACATTATATTAATTATGTTTTTATATTAGATATTTTCATAAATATTATTTTAGTTTAATTATAATTATATTAATACGTGTATAATTATACTAATATATGAACTTCGATTTAGTCTTATTAAATAAAAAATCCAAACGTATTAATTGTATTTTTAATTTATTTAAATTAATTGAATGTTAGCAAATAAAAATATTAATTATTGGATACTGAAGTAACACAAGCGGATAGTAATTACACTAGCGTCAGAATATATACAGTGCAACCTTAACATAACGAACCTCAATATAACGAATTCCTCCATTTAACAATTTTTTTGAAATCCCCTTGGATTGGCCATAAGTAATGTAAAATATACCTTTACATTACGATTTTTTTACGAACAACCTTTTTATAACGAATTCTCAACTATCAGTCGCGACAAGTTTTGCTAATAAAAGTATTTTTGACCTCTTTATAATAAATTTTAGACCAACCTTACCTCGATATAACAAACCTCAGTTTAACGAATTACTTGATATAACGAATATTAACTTGTCCCCTTGCGATTTGTTATATCGAGGTTGCACTGTATATACAGGAAACTACAATATACCTTTCTTGTATATTTATGTATGTTAGTATTAAGTGTAGATGTTTTATCTTGTTGCAACTCACTTAAATAAATCTCCCGATCAAAATCCCAAATCCAAAATTCCAAACTAAGCAGAGACGGTACTAAGGAAAAATACATACTCATCATACGTGGGTGAGAATTGAACCTATTTACCATCACTGAATTAAACACCGATTTGACATCATTATCGTAAATCACTAGAGACCAGTCTCATAGGGGAACCAGAGTTATACTCGTAGCAAAGTCTCAGTTAACATTCTTTTTAAAACCTAAAGTTCTGATTGATAGTAAAAATGCCCTATATCCTACACCTATGTATAAAACATAAAAAAAACTTAAATTTAAAACAACTATTACGGTTAAATTAATAATTACATTTAAATCAAATAGGAATTAATAAAAAACTACCAAATGCAGGGTTAAGTATGCTCTACAACAATTAATCTAAATACATTTCTACCTAATCTACACATGTTAGTAATTATGACAAAAATAATTAATAATTAATTTAATAGGACTAAATACACAATCACAACACACTAAAACAAACTTACAGTTGTTTCTCATACTCTGCATTAAATCGTTGGACATTTTTCTGCAAACGTTCAAAATGTTAACTATCTTTATACTAGTGCCAACTTTACCTAATTAAAATTATTAAATAAAAATATGACTAACTAAATAATAATTGTGTTCTATGTACAAAGCTTCTCAAGATACTACGATATCAAAAAGGGATATATCAAAAAATATCTATGAATTTGTTTAGATCGCTGTCAAAAATCACATAAAAATATGATTAATGTTCTCGTAATTCTATAATATATCAATAAACTTGTACTACAATAACTTTCTTAGGTAGTACAAAATGTTATTTCTAGCATAAATTGCAACTTATCAATCAACGCCATCTAGGATACAGTTTTATCACTTAAATGTTATGGCACTTAAATGTGCCATAGTTCGGTTAGTTGTTCAGATAACAATAGTTGCTAAAAGCGCCGATAGATGTCGTGTATTACAATCTTCAAATACTGTCGAATTTAGCGTCATAATTACGATCAAAAGTGTAAAATGACATATACAAAAACGTGAAACTATTCTAAATATTACATGTGATTACCACTACAGTACATAAGAGCCTGTGAAACTACTATTAAGAACATTTGCATGACGGATAAAAAATATGTAGATGCAAAAAAGTCCTAATAAGCAATTTTCATATGATTACTTACATATTGACAGCTGCTAAACAAAAAGAAACGTTGAGGCAACGACAAGTATAAAGATAGTCTAACACCAAGTACCGCTTGATGATTTTAATGTGCCATGATGTGATGATAAAATTAAAACATATAACATCTACGACACAGAATAAAATCATAAACCAAATACAATGAGAGCTTTAGTTAAATATTTATAAACAATATAATTTTAAAGAAAATGTGATATATAATTGAAGAGATATTAAAAAGTAAATTTTTAATACAAGTCTACAGTTCGACCGCGGAGGTACCAACTCATAATCCGCCATAAAGTAATACTTGTGTTTCGGTTAGAGAGGTTTGGTTGCCTTCAAAGTAAGGCGACCATCTTAGATCTCAGGAGTAGCAACGTATCTACGTTCGAGCGCAGATAGAATTTCAGTCGTGTTTATGGTGGTTATCAGGTGGTTTGTATGCTCGTTTGCTACTCTTCTCACATAAAAAAAAATTGTCTGTCTCTGATAGTGAGCTCCTGGCTACACTAACAAGGGAGAAGACAATCTTAGTCCTCAGGCATAACAAGGCACTTGTAAGATCTGATAAGACTCTAATCCTATTTGAGTTGAGATATGTGTCCATGGACGGCAGAGACCAGTTAAGATCAAATATAATCATTTGCTATTCTGACATAATATAAAAATGTATCTCTCTATAGGAACTCAAGAAGACAGAATAATTTGAAATGCAAAAAAATTACAATAATACATTATGAACAATGGTAAAATAAATTTTGACAACATAGTTGAGTAAATACTATTTACAATTTTGAGAACATAATTATGTAGGTACTATATTTGTATTTATATATTATTTAGAATACAATTATTTCCTTTAAAATATTACCAACCTTTCCTTTAAAAGATTACAAGCTACCAACATTAGAATTAGAAATGGCCATAGATGACCACGATTCATTTCTATCCATCAGCTTATTAAACCATTGCTGGATAGAAGCCTCCTCTTTTTAACCTCAATCCAACACATCCTGTGCCCTCTAAATCGAAAGATTACCCACTGTTTTAATCTTATCATCGGTCTATCTAGTCGGAGGCGATCATGATCTAGCTAGCTAGATCTTGTGCATTACTTACTGATCAATCTATTATTTTCATTGTTTAAACATCAATTAAATATCACTGTTAAACTTCACAAAACAGATGGGAATATTATAGCACCCATTTAGGTAAGTTTTTATTCTAATTTGATCATCAATTTTGATGTTGACTTCAATGGACCAATTCACATGATCGAATATCGTTAATGCTTATATTATCTCAAAGAATACTTACTCGATAACCTTAAATATCCTCTCAGAGTCCTTGCCGTGAAGAAGTGGTTGCATTGCTATTTCTTCATCACCGTCACTATTGTTTCCTTCATCGAATTTCCTGTTAAAATATATATTTAATTAATCGAAGTATTCATTAAATTGTGCTCACATTTCTATTAAAAATTTAAACGTATTCAATAAAAGTTTTTGAATGTCATGCATTATTAATACATCTCATTAAATAATGGATACTCATGATCAACGCGTTTGAATTACCGATATTTCCAACCAGTTGCATGACCCGTGATCACGGCGAAACTGGTCTCAGTTTATACAACATATAAATTCCGGGATAAATTAGTTTAAAAGTCGTGGATTATCTATATATAAATAAATAAATGAACAAATGAATGAAAGTACAAATCCACGAACGAATGCCAACAAGCAACCCTTTACTAATCCTAAGCTGGATATAGGTTTCTCTGCAAAATAAGAATAATTTGGCCATAGTCCATCATTTGGACCAAGACAGATTGGTATATCTATATACAAATTAGACTGACCACAAACAGATGGGTCATAGGATGGAAAGTAGTCACCGTCGCCTGAACTTTTGCAACATCAAAGAAATCGCCGGTCTTGAAATAGAGCTCTCTTTGCACCTTTTTTAACAAAACCCAAGTCAAGGTATTCAGGGCATACCTCAGGAGGCAGTTCATTCCACGTCTTGCGGGTACGTGTTAACATTACATACGTATCTAACAATGATTGTTATACAGCTAAACTTATGATTTTAAAGCAACCGTGAATCGCGAGAGCCCGGTAAATAGTAAACTGTTTAAATTTCGCGATGACATACATTTTACTATGTACACATTTGCCGGGTACTTACGATTAACGATTTTAATGGGTACTTACTATTTCGAACCATGCAACTGGTTCGAAATATGCAATCAATAATCGTTAAACGTGAGTACGGGTACGTAGTAAAACAACTAAACTTCACTTACACTTCCTCTTCGGGCATTTTTCCGTCCAGACCCAATTCTCGTTGCATCATCCAGCTCAATGTTGGCCCTTCTTTCTTATCTGATGACAAAAAACATTATTAGTGAAATTACAGGACATGAAACTGTAAATAAGTACGTAAAAACGTTAACAGCTTATGACAATACCAAAAATATAACAGTTAGTGTTCCAGATTTGAAATAGATATAATCAGTAGTTTTTAACCTAAAAGTTCCATTACTAAAAGGATAACTAATACTTACTATAAATAATACTTACTATTTTTCTTATTATTTCTCACAAGCTGTTCTTGAGGAGGATAGAAAGTTTCCCGACCATGTTTCTTGATGCTGGTCCAAACCGCTCCAAATAGCGTATGGTTGCGCTGAAATATTTATATCAAATACAATGCTTATCAAAAAAAGTTGAAACATTTCCCAAATTCTGCTAAGTATCTAACTGGTATTAACAATAGTGCCTCCGAATTACCTATTTCCCATTCTTTATCATGTCATGTTTTCCATTTACATGTTACAAAAGTATTGAACTAATCGATGCAGTTCATAGAAATGCATATTTAACCTTATACAGAAGTAAAATCCTATGGAAGGTCATCCGCGTTGCTAGCTCTGAAGACTAAGATCTTTGCTTATGAGTGTAAACAGCAATCACACCTCTCTTCAAGAGATCCTTTGCTCAGCTCATTTTTTTTATTAATTACCTCAGAAATCCAGCGTTTATTAACTGATTTGAAAAAATTGTTATAACTGACTCAGTTACAATATTTTAACTCAGTTTTAATATTTTTCGATGAAGCATATACAGACATCGATAGAAATAAATTTGAATAAAAATGACATCTTTAAGTGTGGTGAAACAGAAGATACAACATTTGTGAAACTCTGTTTTTACTTCAGACTATTTAACTTACTCTATGCATAGGTTCAACGGCTTCAGCAACAACCTCGTCTAGGTTTCCTGATATAGCTCTCTTCAATTCTGGACCAGCTTCATGTAATTTTCGGAGACCAGCTTGCAGAGTCGTCTGGTTATTCTGTTGAGCCTCCTGCTCCTTACGTTTGCGGAATCTGAAGAATCCAGAAATTATAAGACATCCAGAAATAATAAAAGGATGAAGGAAGAACAGAAATCGATTTTGCCTAATTTTGTAAAGAATCATTAAGTCTTAAGTGGCTCAAAGGTCTGTCTTGTTGATCCAACGCAAACACGCATTCTCGAATATTCTGCTTCCAATAGAAATTGAGCTGTATAATCTTGAGGCAATTTTATACATTTATAGCTATTCAGTTTTGAATATAGTCAAAAATAGAAAAATAAGTAAAGCTTAAATTCCAAAAACATGTCTTCTCAATGCATTGATTGATAATGATAAAAACGATGAATAAATTGAAATGTTAGAAAACTAGTGGGACGTCGACATGCAACTTTAAAACACAATTGAAACCACGCAGAAAATGAACACTCAGTAAAAATCATAAAATTGATGTGCACTCGAAGCAAGTGATGAAACACAAATGTTACACAAAGAGAAAACATGCTTTGGAATGGTCGAAAGAAGTTTGTAATTCAAGATCATGCTAAAAGTCTTAAGAATATCCTTCGATATGTAGGAAAGCTGAAAAATAAAAACCTGCAAGATTATCACACAATCATCAGTGAGAGAAATATAAAAAGTAAACATTGACCTAAGGTTATTGCTTGTTAACTGGTAATAACTTTATTAACTTTAGTACAAGGAATATTAAGGAGGAAAAATGGATATAAGTTAAATGATGCCTTCTCTACAAATTCTAGTTTAAATGACAATGTTAGCATAAAACTACTTTTCAAAATACCTCAACTTGCAATTGCGAAAGCAATTATATGTAACTTTGAAGTAAAGAATTCCGTCAACTTCAATATTAGCGATATCAATGATGATTGTGTGATCGAAAAATTGAAACAATAGTAACGGCGTCATTCACAGTCAAAACTTTAAAAAACGAGAGAAATTCTTTCAAGCAACACTCTTGGCTTTTCAAAACACCTTGACGTGACGTAATCCGCCAAGAAATAGCAAGCAAAAATTACAGCGCGTTTCCCATTATGGTTGCTTAAAAGTAAATGCAGACTTACGCGTGATTCCTATAAAAATAGAAATTGTCTTGTTAGTTTTAGATATAATTAATATAACGATTAACCTACACACAGTACACGTATCAATAGGACTTACACATTTCTAAATACCAGCCGAATGTACGCAATTCATTCATCTATCTAACAACAATAACAACAATTATTATCAGCACAAGGATAACGCAAGTTTTAATAATTATCAGGCAGATACTAAATATCAAAATGTTAGCTTTACATTGACTACAATTGAAAACAGTACCTACGTACACGGTTATTTAAATATATCATTAGCATGTGTCCTTTAAAACCTCCACCTCCATTTGATTTGCATTTTTTTTTTAATCTGTGTATCCTAACACTATCTTTAAATTTAGTGAAATTTCTAAAAAATCACAGTTCGTAGTATTGTACAAGCAAAATATTGCTAGATCTAGTAACTGATTATTCTGAATTTGATCCAATTCTGAGATATACACCACCAATACATAACTATAGTTCTTGCTCCAGTAAAGACTAACATCATCCCTAAGACTCAGAGGCCAAATATATTGCTTCTTTAATGATTAACGTAAAATATTTATACAAGTAGTTCGCATTACAAAGAGGATTTTTTCCCTTTTTTTTAAATGGGCAAATAATTTATTTTTACTAAGAAGTATTCCCATGAGTCCTAAAGAATTGCAATGCATTTGTGATCTATTTAGTAGGAGTACGTTCTATGTATTTAAAGCTAAAGATGTCCAAGACTTGTCATTGCATACTTATTGGTAATGAGAAATTTCTGTATTTTTAAAGTCATAAAATCACGAACGTCGAAAAATACATTCCTTCCATCTAAAAGTAGATCTCCACTACGGAAGAATTAGATCGAAGAAAGTCATATTTCTTGGAGCAATTATAAATACAAGGATTTGATTCTGCTTAATTTTCCACTAATAGAATTTTCATTATAAATATAAGGAGGCGGATTATTCAAATTTCTTTCTACTCAATACAGAGCCTAATGGACACTAGTTCACACAACACTCTTCACTTACCGTCTAAAGTAGTCTTGGATAAGGAAGGTGGCGTAGAACTTGCCGACAGTAATCTCGTTGGGGTCTCCGGGAGGTGGAACTACTTGGTCCAGAAGCTTGGACGAAGTCCGCTTCCAGACCTTCTTGATTATGGCGCGAAGCTCCGTATTACACTCGTCTATCACGCCTGTTTTATTTTTAGAAAATAAATTATCATATTCATATAAATGAAATAATTATTATCATTATCAATATTATCTTTATTTTCTTAATTGTTGTCATAACGCATTTTCGTTCGTTTATCGTTTTTCATTTCATCATTATTATTAACAACAGAATCAAGATTAATTTCTGGTTACTTAACACTCTTTTGAGGTCATTAGTGATAGTTCTCAAAGACATATCTTTCTTCATGATGTTTCCTTTTTCCAATAAACAATAGTTTAATTTTTAATCAGCATAACTAAAGTAAAGAAAATACTTTCCGAACATAATGTTTCCAAACTTTTCAGAATAATTTATTTTAACGGTTAAAGAAAACATCGACGGAAAACCAACATTCCTAAGAGCTCTTCATGAAGTTCTCAAAATTGTGTAGTCCACTAAATCGCTGTTGGCATGATACTCTATGGATCTAACCCATTTGACTCTAAAAGACCCATGCTCAACATTGAGACAGATTACTGTCGCACTCTTAAGCCTATTCATTAACGTCTATCAATCCACACTTGGTCAAGATAGTATAACTATTGCCTCTTTTCTTTCTAAGAAGATCAGTGCAATATTGGACAGTCCAGCAATGGGACAGTAATGGGCAGGTGAAGGTCCTGGACTGATATAAAACTTACCAGCAGTCTTGATCTGAAGCTGTGTTCGCACCACAGCAAATAACGTAGCGTTAAAGTTGACCGTACCGTCGGAGTTTAGTGGCATATTCATTGATACCAGTCGCTTACAAGCCGTTCGATGTGGACAGAGTTTACCGAATCCTTTCAAAAAACACACGTTACTTATTATGGAAGCATTCTATATCAAATAACCTATGGACACCCCTACAATATGTCCTAAAACATGCTTATTTAAATGTTATTATGAAACTTCTGAAACAGAATTGAAAATTGTTTACACTACAACATATCTTAAAATATACTTATTTTAATCTTATTTTGAAACTTTTATGCCTGGAAAAATGTTAATGTATACAGAATTTGAAACAATATTATAGAATAGACAAATATACCTTAATTGATATCATTATGCTAACTATGTAATAAGGAAAAAAAATATAAGTAATCGTCTCAAGAGTCGGTGGTAATGCCCTATTTGTGGGAATTACAAAATCATGTTAATATTATTGTAGTTATTATGATATACTCAATGTGTAATTCAAAATATGGAATGTATTTCTGAAATAAATGATTATTATTATTATTATGACTATTAATTCTTATTTACAGATTTCTCTATCTCTCTCCTTGTCAAAAGGAGAGGTTTACTCATAGAGACGAGCAGGAGCTAAGGTGAATAAATTGTTATTTAGTCAAGTGATAGGTATTTGCGAACTAACTCGAAGCGTCTTATCATTGTATTCAACATCAGGGTTACCTGCACTCTCATTAACTACACTTTTAATATGTAAAACAAGTAACTTACCCAACGGTGGACTGATTTTACGTAAAAGTGTTACTACGTCCAAATGTTTGATCCTGCCTTTCGCATCCGGGTCATATTCACTCCACAACCTGGTTTAATTATAATACAAACAGTAGTTATGACCTTGTCAATCATTTCTAAATAAACTTCACATTTATTAACCAAATATAGTTTACAATAATCAAACAGTACATATGTGCGGAAACTATCTTAGTCTTCAGAAGTAGACATACATCTGTTTTCGCCTTTAAGCAGAATACCTCTGTTATATGGAGTTGGCTGTTGGTTATCGGTAAGTTGGTTCTTCAGAAACATTGACCATCAGGTGGACTATACGAGTGATTAATAATTCCATTTAAAAACAAAGATATGGCAACTCCTCAACCCGCAGGCTCGTTTACTACTTTACTCACGTAACTAAAAATGTTAAATAATTACCGTACAAATTCGTCCAAATGGTGCGGCCCTAAAATCGACCAGTCCCGCGTGAGATAATCAAAGTTATCCATAATGACCGCCACGAACAAGTTGATGATCTAAAAAAGTAATATCATAATGATTATTGATAAGTTTAACAT
Source organism: Phocides pigmalion okeechobee (assembly GCA_018251015.1). Classification (NCBI taxonomy): domain Eukaryota; kingdom Metazoa; phylum Arthropoda; class Insecta; order Lepidoptera; family Hesperiidae; genus Phocides; species Phocides pigmalion. The sequence goes on along the minus strand of DWON01004404.1, from coordinate 4,079 downwards.
CTAACATATAACTTTAGGAGTAATAGAAACATTATGGTTTAACCGGGGAAGTACCTACACCACATCAATTTTTAGCAAGAAGAAAATCTTGCGTTGCGATAGAAAGATATTGTCGATGATCTAAAAAATGAATAATAACAATCATCATCATTGACGATCATTAATGGAAACAATACGATTCGACCGGGAAGGTACCACCGCGATAGCCATTTCTAGCACAAAGCAATCCTTTTGTTTCAGTGGAAAGGTGTTAACGGCTCACTTAAAAATAAGGCGACTATCTTAGTCTTCAAGACTCGAACTATGGTTCTCCCACCTTCCATCTGGACTTTAGTCCAGCTTGAAGTTGTACGTTGATGTCCATGGGCTGCAGCCACTACTTGACAACAGGCTTGGCTTGCAAGCTTCAGTACTCAATAACGTTGCGATAGATGGCGATCGAATGAATGGTGTAGTAATACTTAAATTAAAACAGACGTAAACGCATACATTTTTTTATAGGGATAAACTTACTAAGAAAGTACAAAGCAGCGAGAAAGATATGAAGTAAGGATACGCAAAATAGTTTCCACATTCTTCTTCGGGTGCATTCTCCACTAGATCAGATATAACACATAATTTTTTTTGTCCCGGGTGGTCATAGTTCTTCGGGGCCAGTGCCATCATTATCTCTTGCCAAGCTTCACCTAAGTTGAACATGATTAAAAATTATCAAAAGCGAAGTAAAAGAAATCTTTTAATAGATGATTATCCAATGGATGATTAGAATTTCGCCAAACTTAATTGAGTCCAAAGATAAACCAACAACTTTCAAATAAATAATGAGTCATCAAAGTTGAGGTTCTATGTGGACGTCTAAGGCTTGTAGAACTACATTAAATTAAAAAAAAAATGATTAATAGTAAATTATGATAAATTTAAACGTCACAATTTTCTAAAGTAGAATTTTTGTTTTTATCACTTGAAAATTATCGATTACTTTTAATTTTAGATTTTAATATTTCTTTCACACTTTTCTCTCAAAAAGTATTATTTTTTTGTAGCTTTTGTAAAATTGCGAATTTTACATAAGTCAGAATTAAATATTGACGAAATGTATATACTAAAAGTATAAATTAATTTTGACAACAAAATTGAGTCCTGTCTTATTGTTAAAAGTACCAATAAATAAGTGTTTACCATTTTTCTTTTCGGTATATAAATTATATACTTTCAAACAGCAAGGCGGTGTTAACACGTATGGTTAAACATGTTTATTGTTGTTGTAAATGTGTCAACATATTACTACATGTGCGATGTGTCTTGTGAAGTGAATACTGAAGTTTTTTACCTGTTGCGGATCTAAATAGTACCATTAAGGATCCAGTAAACGTCCTAAAATTATTGTTCCTAGTTATGACGGCATCATCAAATTCCATTTTTCCGAATAACTGTAATATAAAATGATAATAATAAATGTTAATAGTTAGTATAGTATTCATAATAAAAAAATAGATAAATGTAAATATTTATAACAATAAATACTGATAATTTTAAATATTGATAATGATAAATAATTTATAATGATAATTTATGCAGAGAAAGGCGATCGCTATTTAATGCGGAAATGCAGTCTGATTTATTGGCTCCATGCCGCATAATCACGGACTCTTTGTAGATTGATTGGGTCAAGTTTTTATTACAACTGGTTTTAATGTATTTACTCACATTAAACTACCGATTCCCGTTGAGATTACTAAATACTTAGGCACGGGCCCCGTGCCATAATGATAAAAATGGTACTGATAAACTTACCTGCATCCCAACAACCGCGTAGATAAAGAACAGTAGTACTATCAACAGAGCGACGTAGGGCAGCGCTTGGAAGGACTTTATAAAGGTCCAAAGGAGGGTACGAATGCGTTCGCCCCTTGAGAGCAGTTTGATGAGTCTCATCGCACGGAACAGACGGAAGAATGTTATGTATTTCAGGAGTGTACCCTGGGGAAACCAATTAGTTTATTTATTTATATTAAGATTCATACATAACATTTGTAGAAACTTATTATCTTCAATTTACTGATATATTTACGAATTAAAGATGTGTACAACACTTGTTTGTTAAAAATTTTGAACGAATAAAAAAAACAAATGATTTTTAAGGCACAGTCATTTCCCGTTTTGTAACCCTAGATATGTTAAGTTCGTTAAAATGAATTTTATTTACATTTTTGTATAAATAGATAATCTAGACTGTAATCATTGTAATGTAAACTTTACTTCAATATATAGTTACATTACCTATTTATTCAGCCCTAAAATACGTATTCACTTTAGTAAATTTATATTCGACCAAATAGGAAGTAAACCCTTCAAAAACAGATCTTTTTAAATTGGTTTCAAACGGTAAACCATCCCATTGAATATATTAAATATATTGAAGTAATACTTATGTTAGGGAAAAAATATGAGAGTATTTTTTACGATGTGCACGCACATCGTCCTATAACGGTTTTATATATGAAATTAGCTAGTTTTTTAACAACAACGTTCCTGATATGATACGTTAAAAACATTATACTGACCTCATTACTCTCACTTGCCCCACCGAGCTGAAAACGAATTTATCATTTATAAAAATTGAAGAAATTAAAATAACAGTATTCATGATACTGTATCTGAGTCTATAATTTTGTGTAGATATATATTATTCTCTATTAAAATTTATTCCAAATCTTTTATCGCAAATAACTTACTCAATGTAACATTTATTAGTGGCAACTTTATTTATTTACATCTTTTTTTACGAAAGTCCCTGTTATATGCGCCAGAAAATTATTTGTTTCCTAAAACAAATATTTTGTCCTGTTCTACTGCTGTTAACAACTACGATGATAATGCCAATTATTTGTACCTTAACGAGATTGAAAGGTAACTAAGGATGACTTAGTTTGACAAAGACTGACGAAACACCACCAATTTCCAACATAAAGCTATCCTTGCCTTTCACCAGAAAGTCCTTTATATGCATAAAACCCCAGATAGGACATAAGTCCTCTTAGAGATTGGAGATAAGTAAACGCAGAGACTACTTAACTTCATGTGAACTGCAAGCTCCTTAACTGCTTCAGTCTTATAATCTAATAAATATCAGAATAAAATACTCAAAACAATAGGATACACTGGTAAGGTAATAAATAATTATGCTTACCGGGCCCTTATTTTCGTTAACCTGAGTAACTACAATGTCTATTATACTTCCAACTACTAATATAAAGTCGGTTGTATTCCATGCATCGCCAAAATAATTCTGAAAATAAATATTAAATTAGACTTCATATTTTGGTAGAAGATAACAATTTTGTGGTAACTTTAATACATTCAAAATTTCGAAATTAAAAATAAAAGTGTACACATTAAAATTTAATTCTCACTTTATTTAACGATAAAGAAGAATATCGTGCAAAAACCTACTGGAGAGTTATCTATGAAGTTCTCAAAGGTATGTGAAGTCAATCTGCCCTAGGCTATCGTGGTAGAATATGACCTAATCCCTCTCATTCTAAAGGGAAACTTACGCTCAGAAGTAGAAGAATCATGAGTTGATGATGAAAACAATTTCATTCATAATAAAAATGTCATTGTGATTAAAACTATAATTTAAGTTCGTAAAGAATCCAATGATATTTATCTTTATAATCATTTTGACATGTAACCCTGACATGTATCTGCAGTTGACCAGCGTAATGAACTTCCCGTCCTGAGAGAAGATCAGTAGCCACCAATGGGGCAGTAATGAAGCGATGATGATAATAAATTAATTTCCAAATACACATACCTTAAATCTGAAAGCAGCTAACTTAAAAACAAACTCCAACATGAAAACACTTGTCAGCAACATATTTAAATAATCCAACCACTGAAACCAAAACAACTAATAAAAATATCATAATAGCAGTACTCTGGCTCTTGAGGTGGTAGAGCCGTTAGAGCTCGCCCGGGGCGGCACCCGTGCTACCCTCGTAACCCGCCGTAAAGCAACATGTTCTTCATGTATTGTGTTTCAGTTGGGGAGGTGTGGTTGCCGGATACACATTATT
>DWON01004403.1:0-16302 GCA_018251015.1 Phocides pigmalion okeechobee | reverse complement strand
ATTGAACCAATAAACCACTTTCGAGAGAGCACTGTTCACGTCGTCAAAGTTAGTTATGTGTCTAGGCAATTTAAATAGCAAAGAAGTATCATCCGCAAACAATACTATCTCATGACTTTTCTCTACCTTCATGGTAGATCGTTAATATAAATTATAAAGAGAAATGGTCCCAGAATCGAGCCTTGGGGAACTCCCATCTTTATTTTAGATCCAGAAGACGTGCTACCGTTTACTTAAACACAGAGGGTCCTGTCACTTAGATAGGAAGACAGAAGCTTGAGTGCCGGTTATTTAAATGACTTAACAAGTAAAGGAAAAATATGTCAATTTATGTAACATGTGAACGAAGTCACCGGTAAAAGCAAATAAAAGTATTCCAAAATGCAAAACTAATTCTAAAAATTTAGAAATAGATATTCAATATTCCTAAGGTGTGATATCCACATGTATTAAAGAGTTAAGGTGGACTGACAGAAGCAGAAATTAACACATAGCCAAAACTACTGAAACTAGAATCCTGAAATTTTGCAATTGGTTATTCATATACCGTACTAGCGACCTGGACCTGCCCGGACTTAGCACGATTGCATTTACGATGTTGAAATTCTGAACTTCTTTCTGCTATAATAGTTATGTATTATGCGTATAAACTTTCCTCTTGAATCGCTCTGTCTATTGATGAAAGCCGTGTTAAAATCCAGTGCTTATTAAAAAAAATCTAGGCGCACAGACGGCGGGAAGCAACTTTGGTTTATTCTATACTAGCGATCCGGCCCAGTTTCGTTGGGGTAATAGAGTTTATATTTACTTACATTACTTTTTTCTTTAATACATGCATCCAATCATTACCTAGTTGCAAAAACTAACAATTCGAAACATCTTTTTCTAACGACGACTGAATTACTATGCTCAATTAACTATTTAATACCTTGCCCAAAAAAAAAAACTTATTTTTTATTCACCAAAACTTATTTCAGGAATCAATCTACCTGTTGTTGAAAACTACGAGAAAATCCGTCCAGTATTTTTTGATTTTATCGCGAACAGATAGACAGACACGACGGGGGACTTTGTTTTATAATCTTTAGTGATAAAGAATTGAACACTGAGAAATTGTAATCCTAAGGGATTAAGATACAGGCTGAATTTATATGAACCTACTGTTTTATATGAAGCCAGCTTAGAATATATTTTCAGCATGGTAAACTGATAGCAGATGTAGATGTAGTCTGCATTGCAAATATTGCTCCCTCTATCAGTCGCAAGTGAGTGTTTCCGGCGCTCGGCAGGAGGCGGTCAATCACGATTTAGTATTGTTGTATCATTCATATCTAACACTTACTCTATTATATACACTCTTACAATTGTTGTCCTCTATTTACATTTTACTAAAACGGTATGCAATAATGGCAATTTATGATCAACGGGGTGCACGTTCGTGCGGACGTGCTCGCAAAGAGAGCACTTCTCGGATAGAACACCGCGCAATATGAGCACTGTACATAATGAACACTGCATAAAACGAACACTTCGTTCAATGAGTACTTCCGTTATAAGTAACCGTTGCTGCCATTATTTCTAGTACAAAATGGATGCAAAAAAAGAAAAAATACATATTAGAAACCTTTTTTTATATGTTAGTATATTTTTAAACTATATGTATTACAAATGTGTACTATTCGCGAAGTTCCTGAAATGACTTTATCGGGATGTTTACGCTGTAGTATTCTTTTGCGGTTCTGAGCAGTTCTTCCATAGAATGTTCTAGAAACAGAATGTATCTCATACAATTTCAACGCAGTGTTAGAACAGACGCTTACCAGGTCTCGGAGACTGGCGCAGAAGGCCATGTCGGGGTCGAGGTCGTCCCGCGAGTATGTGATGTCCTTGGCGGCCGGGGAGCGCAGCACGCTCGCCTTCACCAGGTAGCAGTTGGTGATGAACGGAACGTTCCATGTGCCCCTGGAACAACATACAACAGGTCATGACAACGTAACAATACAATTAAAAGACTAGACAAATTACAGTAATAGTCTAGTGGTTCAGATTCCGGTCTCTCTCGCAGTGGTCCAGGGTTCGAATACCTGATTTTTCGTGCGAGTTAGAATTTATTTATAACTTGCTATAACGGTAGGAAAAATATCATGAGGAAACTGAATGCCTGAGAGTTCTCCATATTTTTTTCCAAGGTGTGGGACCTTGTTCAACCCGCATTTGGCAAGCGAAGTGGATTAATGGTCTCATCCCTCACATTTTAGGTTGACTCCTTCCTTATATATGTATAGTGCTGTCAATTTTCAAAAATTGTGATATGCAAAAACTTATTTATATTTTTTTATATAAATGCCAATATACAATGAGGATTAAGTACTTATCATCACTATATTATTAATTACGTACACATATACATAAGTTACACAATCTGATTTTAATTTTCAATACTGTAACAACCACTGCAGGCTCGTTCTCTACTTTTCAATAACAAAATAAGTACAAGCGGCAATCGCGTCTACGAGGTAGGCAAGCTCATTTGCTACACCCAGGTTGTAACAAAGAAAATGTAATGTTAATGTGTTTACACAGTTTACGGTTACGTGTAAGTGATAAAAATAATAAGTAATTGTATAAAAAAGATAAAAATTCGTCAAAGTTCTGATAACCTTCGATAACCTTTCTGTACGCATAATTAACGCAGAATCACACATTACAACATAACGAGAAACGCATACGTGATCAGCTTCAGGTGGGACGTATAATATACATACATTCACACATACATATATCTGCATAGTATAAAACAAAGTCGCTTCCCGCTATCTATAAGCTTCCATCTTTCAAACTACGCAATAGATTTTGTAGCTGTTTTCATCATGTTAAAGGGGACGGTTTATATATAATACATAAGTAAAATTCACAAAATGTAGATTTTACAATATTGCTACGTGAGCGACCTGTGTTTCATGATTCGTAGCGATTTTCCATTCTCATGTAGTCCTGTATAAAGTATAGTTCAACGAGTATCAGATGTAGAGCACGTCTGGACCCCTTCACGCTAGATAAACAAATTGTCCGGCTAAAAATAAATAGTGGTCCGATCGTCACAGATTGGGAGTTTCCGCAGCCTTGAACCACTCCGTGTAAGAAATCGCTTTGTACACAATGCACCGCTGCATTTTCGGCTTCAACTAGTGTTGCCAATATTTCCGATATTTGCGAAAGGTCCAACATTTTGAATCTTATTCGTCCCGTTTCAGATTAAAAATACTATTTCAATTGAATTCCGGAACGCTTTCAACATATTTAAAATGCTTACGCATTGTTCATAGTAACATGACCTTGAACTAGTGTCGCCAAAATTCTCAATATTTTTTATATGTAACGAGTCGCAAACGCTACCTGATGTTAAATTGTCTCTACTTCCCATAAATATGTACGGCCAACCTTGAACAGGACGAAAGTCCTGCCTGAACTCGTGCATAGATGCGTTGCCGTCGCTGAGGACTGAGCTGCTCGCCTCGCTTGTTAATGTAGCCGGTAGCCGCATTACCGGCCGTAACATTCAAATCGAACACTACGAGACGAACGCATATCGTGACCAATATTACAGTGCAGATCCGCCGTCATTACAAGTGAGTTGGATAACACCACGATTCGTTATGAAACAAACAACTTGCAATGTACTGCATAGTATAAATACATGACAAAACCCATTCATTGACCCGCGAGAGAGCTCTTCAGCTCACAGCTAACATATAAACAGTAGGGCGTACTTAAATAAGGCTGAAAGATCTAACCGGATTTTATGAAATGGCAGTTCAGGGACACCTCAATGTCGTCAACATATTACAGATGGCGTGTTGCTACACGTAGGACGAAGACGGAATAGCTCTTATAAACAAGTTTTGTCACCATTTTCAGGACAGTAATACAAACGTTACATTCTGCAACATATTCATTTTAAGGGGGCTGACGTGGTTTAGCTTGTAGCGTCCAAACATCTTAATCCACCGGTCAGGATCGTGTCGCGTCAGCATTGACCCTACTGCCTGATCTATTGACTGTGTAGAAGGAAGCATTACGAGGGGACACAAGGGCACCGGGCATTCGATTAGTCAATTGAGGGAGAGCTGCCGGCGTGCTCTGACGGGCATTCGCTACAGGAGCGCACTCGAATGCGGACTGCAAGTTCCCCGCACAAATGTTGCTGAGACACGCCTTCCTGTCCGTACGACAACTGCTACCGGTCCTGGAGAGCGACGCGCGGAGAGGACGCACCAGATCGCGCACCAAGTCCAAGGTAAGCGCTTTCTCTTTGGGACTAAAAACCTCAGTTCTGTATAGACACAGACTTTCTCTTAGCAAGAGAAGGTTCAACCCAGCATGCTGGCACACTCTGGATTTGTAGAAATTTGATAAAGTTGACAAACAACAAGGACTAATTACCTCCTCATCATAAACTCATTACGATACTACACTGTTGGATGCAGGTCTTTCCTTACAATAAGAAGGAAAAGGACAATCAGCAACATTGGCTAACAGCGGATCGGTAGACGGACAGTTATCTTTTAAAACAAGATTACTTTAAGTTTAATTCTTTGTTATTTAAGAACACAATTAAGATACGACGAAACATGAAATTCTTACGATACTGATGCTTTATCCAACTTTCTTCCGGAAAAATGTAATATCGTTATAAAAATCATGTATTTTTATTATATGTATTATTATAAAACAAAACAGATTTGATATATAATGTCATTTATGTTATAAGATTAACAAAAGGGGCGTGCATTGCCTGATATGGAGCGGGCGCTGCATCAACGTGCACATACAACCTCGAACAGAACTAAAGTCATATCCGAGATCATAATATATGTAGACGCATTGCTAATTTTGAGGACTAAGTTGGCCGTCTCAGTTTTAATTAACCAGCAACCATAACTCCTTAACCGAATGAAGGATTTCTTCGCGGCAATTTGTGAGGACGATGTTGTATAATTTTTGGATTTAGGAAACATCAAATGATCTCCACCACCCAAGGTCAGGACGAAAGAATATGGGTCCGACATATTGTATCGAATAAATCCTCAACTAGTGGGTAGGGGATCTGAATTGGACAACCACGCACCCCGGTACCTCTCCCCTCAAACTATGGTTAAACTACCTATTAAAAATATCCACAGATGATAGTAAGGCTCGAGCCAAACAGAATAGCAGCAGATGCCACCAGTGCGACCATTTGTGTTCACGTGTGCCAACCCGATGCATCATTATATTCACCCGTGTGTGTTCAGGTTCAAATCGGACTGCCCATCACCGGCAAGTACCGGGACCCGGAGTCGGATCAATACTACAATAATAACGATGTAAGTCATTCTCAACTTACGACTATAATTTAATTTTAACTCAATACCTTTTTCCAGCAAAGCGACGTTACCTTACGGTATGCTTTTAATAATGACATGTTATTCCTAATTTTATGTACAGCAAATATAAATATATAATACCATTTTATTAATAATCAATAAATATGCAATTAATAATTGTTAATAACTATCCAATGTTCTTTTTAAATTTTTATGCGGTCTATTTTGTTCAAACGCGCTCGTGCAGTACATACATACATATGTCCTCGAAATTAAATAATTGGATTTAAAAATAGTTTACATAACAACAAATAATTTAATAATTATCTTTATCAAAAAAAATCACAAAATAATTTTAAAATTCTAAATATTTTATATGCGTAATATTCACCTGTACAAATACAGTAAAAACAACAAATATTTAGTTAAGTGTGAAGAAAGTACTAAAATGACATTACATTTTAAATTTTAATTAACTTTATATTATAAATAAAACTTCATGCTTAATATACTACATGACAACCAAACTTATGTTACGTAAAAATAAATTTAAACTTGTCCATATAAAACAACCTCAATAAAACATTTTGCACCGCGTCTTAAACAAACTGGAATATTATGAAAATAGCGTATGAGTCGCTAATAAAAGCGATATTGAGCTCGAGAACGTTCCAGAAGAAACCCGTAAGGGTCATCCGTAAGCGCGCGGTGACGCAAATATCAAATTGATTTAGAGCGAACGTCGGGCGGGTGGCTAGTGGCGGGTCGATTCTAAATTATAGCACAAAGGGTATTGGGATCCCTATTATCCGCCGGCAATTTTGCCATTAAGGAGCGGAGGGGTCGGATGTGGCGGGCGATCGCAATTGGTGTTAGTGGCGGATTACCACTCAATAAGGTGGCGTGCTAAGTGCACCGAGGATCATTCCAGCGGTGGTCGCCGGTGACAGGCACGCGCCTCCACGAGATACCTCCCGTCGCCTCCCATCCGGACCTTAACTATTACGCTCATTTATGTAAGTTACCTTTTTAATTCTAGATGTTTTAATGTTACATTTCTCCATGATAACAATTGAAATTCCAATGCTCAGAAGCTTTCTTATTATGTTTTATTTCATTTAAGTTTGGACAATTACTTAATGCCAAAATGTTGTATTAAAATATTTTTTTCATTTTCGCAATTCATATGACGGTGCTCAAAATACTGAATCAGTCTTTTAGTTAAAATGAAAAATTATTTTAATCTGAATAATTATTGAATACCCGAAACATTTAGTCAAAATTTTGCAATAATTGTAAAGCCTACAATTAAAATTAACTAAACGAGTAACGATTTACTATCAGTGCCTTATATAATTGTTTTTTTACCTATTTAATACACAACATTACAATTTTAAATAATGTCTATTGAAATTACTTTCAAATTTATTTTAATAAAAAATAATCCTAATACGTGATCATAAAACATTGAATACCTGCATCTCAAATTCTAATACAATTATTATCGTTGTAATTAAAATAAAAACAATAAGAAAAAAATATAAATAGAATAATAATAGAATATTGTCACACAAAACATATAGTTTTTTTTAAGTATTTATACTGCAAGTTTTTTTTAAGGATGTTGAACCGTACCATTAACCCTGTGTCACTGACACCATAACATGTCTCTTCGTGAAGTTTTCAGTTCTTGCATGTACAAAGCAATCACTCCGTGGGGGCGCCGAGCATCGCCGAACTACTAATACGAAAACTAGGATGGACAGTAATGTTCAACCCTAACACTTATTAACTTGCAGCTTGCCCTGCACGCCTCGTCACACGTGAGAATTAACCTAGCGTTTAAGTTAACTTAAGTTATCGTAAGCTGCCCTCGCAGCCTCGGCTGCAACGGGCTACCGTTTCCTAATGGCACTATCATGTACTTAACATAGTTGTAAGCGACACGTCCGATCATGGGTAACCATGGCAACCGACCGATTAGTTCTCATATAATATCGATCACCCACCAAAGGAGCTTACAGCATGTTGCCATGTTTTCAGTGTCAGGTAAAGGTGGCCGATTGTGTGTACATGTGCACACCTAGTGTGTAGGGGCCTTTACCTGACACTCAAAGCACTCGCATGTTTGCTGCATGCATTTTTGATGCGTAATCCGACGGTGTATTTCCTGTCACAACCGATCAAGCAGGCTGACCGGTACTGACCAGGGTCATCCAAATGGGCAGTTCAATGGAGTGTTTTTTGGCAAAGCTATCACGACATGATACATTCACAGATTAAATAATCGTATATAATTAGAAACACGTTATATTAATTAAAGTTAATAAAATTTTCGAGTAAACATAATAGAAACGTCCGCCAATATTCATTTTAGCAAGTGCTGGGTGGTCTCTGTCTGTCGTCGAAGAAGACCTGTTGACAGCAGTGGGACACGAATAGAGTTACAAGTAAAGATACAGAATAGTAGCGACACTTCAATTACAGTATAAAGTATTATATTATGTTTATCTAACATGATGATGTGACTTATTTCTTAAATGGAAATAAACTTAAATAAAAATTGTTCCTTCAGGAAGTAAATTCATCATGTAAACTTTAACGCTCACATTTTACTACCTACTGTCCACTTACCTTACCTTACCACTTACATACCTACTTACTACGTTACCGTATATATAAACCTTAACCGTTTCTTTAGACAAAATGTAACCTTTTTATTGAAATGAAACCATTTCGTGTGGTAATGAATGGTCATTCAACTCATTTCAGATATTTTCATATTAAAGGACATAACACTATTGTAATTACATAGTAATAAAAATTGTAGGATGTGATTTCGGGAAGGTAACATGGTCTATTTTATGACAAGATGGCGCCTCTAGCGGGCAAAACAGTTTTAAAACACCCCATTGATACTATATGTAACTTCGTACAAACTGCTCGAGGCAGCCGGATGAACATCGCGCAATGAGTCGCTTGCTACCGGTTGCAAGCTATATTTTGACGGTCCATTCGAATCCAAGTCTGAGGACCCTGCCCTGAGGCAGTACTCATATCCACGAGCCAACTGCAAACTTCAATAGTTTCTTCTCGAGCGATAACTAGTAAAATGCTTCCGAGAGATGTATTACGAAGCCTCGTCGTAATCGACTAGGGTTCCGTGGGTGAGATGCATAGCGGTATTCTAGCGGTACCTCTGCTCATCCCACCAACTGAACTCATTACTACTACTGAACACCACTTTAAAGGGGGAATTATAGTTCGACCGGGGAGGTACCACCGCCGCCTTTATAATCCGCCGTAAATCATCACTTGTGTTACGGTTGGAGGTGTGGTTGCCGGCTACACTTTGAAGCGAGGCGACCATCTTAGCCCTCAGGAGTAGCAACGTATCTACGTTCGAGCTCGGATAGGATTCCGGTCGTACGTGGATATTTATGGGCTACGACTACTTAACATCGGATGGTATGTTTGCTCCTTTGCCTGCTATTCTCACAGAAAAAAACCGCAGCTGACGTTCAGGTAGCTTGACGATATGTCTCTCTGAAGCATTCTACAAGTCTGAGAGGGAATTGATCGTGAAAATCTTTGGCTCGCAGCCGAAGAAGAGCTGGAACTATCAGGTAAGGCGGCGACCGACCAATAGTGTAAGTACTACGTCAGTACTACACTGCCTTGCGACGTCGGGTGAGGTGATTTGTGTTATCGTATACAATAGAATATTTGCATAGCGAATTGTTTTCACAATAACTGTTGCTGAAGCGGGATCTCTCACTGAAATACATACAGTTAATATACTGCAAACGTTTTTGTCCACCCAAGTACGACATGTCGCTAACCAAAAAAAAATTTACTATAGTTATTGATTATATTCAAAGATGAGTAAAGGATTTTGACATAATTATTCACAGTCATAATTGGAGCACATTATGACTGTGACTAATCATAATCATAAGATTATTGTTATATGTACATGTAATTACTATTTATATATTCTGATACTCTGACGTAGAAAATTTGCTAGTCATTGCTAGTCATTTGCTAGAAAATATTCGGTTGCTAGTGATAATAGTTGATAGTCAAAGTTGACCAAAACATTTGCCGTATGACTTACGCCGTATGTGTCGTGCGGGCTCGCGCGCCCCGCGACACGCGGCTCACACGTGTCGTTGGGCCGCAGGGAGCGAAAATACTACTGGCGTCGCACTTCGACCTGGAATATGTCCTGGGTCACAAGATTGCGTTTCTTTGCATCGCTAAGGGGTCGCCGCGCCCTCACATCACTTGGTTCAAGGACGGGGTCGAGATATTCGCTCATCACTACTTGCACGTGAGTGTACCTCTATATTTATTATATTATGAACCCCCACTATCTGCTCCAGTGTAGACAAAAATGTGCTCGGATCAGAAAACACCATATTTACTATATTATGGCCGTATATAAAGTCAAGGTAAATGTCAAGTTATCCTCACCAGTAAATAAAAACATCGCGGAATATTACGTAATAACTGTAAAGAAAGAAAGCTCAGGCATAAGCTTTCGCATTTTATTCAAATAGTTTCATTTTACAGGCCCCTCTCCCCCATTATACCTCCTGTAGGGTTACTAATTTCATTAAAATGTGTTTATTTGTACATATGTATGCATTCCTCTTAGATCCGTTACACAATTATAATTTAAACTTAACTCCAATATAATATTTCAATGCCCCTCATTCAGCCTTTCGGGTTTCTAATTTGTTTTCTAATTTAAATCAGAAAGGAATTATTACGTTTATAATACTGAGTTTTAAGGTGACAAACAAAGAAATCAATTCGTTATTTTTAATCTACGATTTATGTTATTACGTATTCAAGAGCAATTATATAATTAGCTAGGGTGTCATCGCCTCGTTCAGTTGTGAAGTCGGTTAAAACCCACCCCCAGATCCACGAGTGGCCGATCGGCGAAGACCGGGTGAAGTCGAAGATCGAGATCGACCCCGCGACGCAGATGGACGCCGGCGTGTACGAGTGCACCGCCGACAACATGTACTCCATCGACCGTCGCTCCTTCAAGACCGACTTCTCCATCGCCTTCGATTGAACAACCTCGCCTTGCATTACTAACCTAACCTCACCTTATAACCGACTAACCTTACCGTTTTTACTTACACGTGGGGAAATCCGTCATGGACACCCACCGAATATTACGTCGCCTACAAGCTACAACCTCATAATGGTTCACTGAAGGCCCTTTCCTTCGGCTTTCTCCCGTCGTCCCAACGGCAATCCCACCTCACCTCACCCCGCTCCTACCAAGCCTCGCCCTAAACTAATCACATCAACCCACCTAATAAATCATCTCATATAGCTGTACCTCGACTAACTTATCGATATGTAATCCGTAATCGATGCTGTTTTTCGTAATCGAATTTATAAATCTTATCAGCGGATTTTAGACACAGCTTGTAAAAGTAATCCTTGAATCCCTAGCTAGCGCCACGGAAGACCAATTAATTCAGTACCGTCGGTTAATTGTACAATATTAATAACAAAACTATAGAATATATTATATTGTGCGAGCGTCATATATTTGCGAGCGAATTTAAAAATAATTTCATAACTAACTTGCAAAGCGAATGAAAAAAAAAATCACTCGGTAATGACTTGTGAAACTTGGAATTATTTTTCCAATTTAGACAACATAATAATAATAAATTATCAGAGAAGGCACAGTCAATAGAGCGTTAAAGAGTGATCATTTAAGGAGATTTAAAGAAGAGTAGGGATTGTTGGTTCATCTTGGAACACGCAATGCGCAAATCTTGAGCTAGAGACGAGGAAAGGCAGAAAATATATGTAACTTTCACACTTTTTAAAATTAATGTTAAATTTAATAAATGAATATAACAAGCACTCGCAAATATAACTCGCAAACGCGAATAATTGACGGCGAAAAACAGTTGACACTACGGAGCCTTGTAATTAAGTACCAACAAAACATGTCAATTAATAAGCCGTACATGTAAATTCGTGTTATGTATAGAAATTGTGTTGTAAAAATCACTCGTTTCCACGATAGCTAAATAATTACAATATGAAAATGTAAATAGTTACAATATAACCATGGCGAGGACGTGACGCGTGACGTAGCGACAACGTGACAACTAAAATTCGCTTGAGCTGTTACTGAAATTGGCGCATAAACACACAGAATTACACGTTATATTTGTATTGACAAAGAATTAATACGTAACTAAGACCAAATTATTTGTAAGCTCCTTCATATGTCATCTGTTTGACAAATATATGGTACTGTTTCAGGAATATGTATTAATTATTTATGTACATAATGATGACGATATCATTAGTACATAGAGCGACGAGTGAGGCATTCCAAATTCCACATAGATATGATTTTAAAATAACCTTATCGCGGATATCATACATGTTACTGCGTACCGGGTACCGGGTACCGGGTACGGGGTACGGGGTACGCACGATTTTTTATTTTTGATCGCCGAATTTTCGAATAAGTCGCATGGCTCGTGGTCACCACGCCGTAACCAATACAATAAATAAAGAAATATCGACAACAAAACATCAAAAATCGTGAGTACATAGTATAAGTATAATAGATGTTGTCAAACAGTTAAGTCCATGTATAAAATATTGTATAAATCCACGCTCTGTTCACAATTCACCTGACAGCCATGTTTTTCAGATCTCTACATTATATTACTTTATAGAAAAGTTAAAAACATGTTTTTATTTCGCTTCTATTAACGTACACACATGCAACTTACAACACACACGGCGAGGTACATGTAACATAGCGGCCATGTTGTGAGCCTGCGCATGTCTTTGACATATCAAAAATATTTTGACAGATGTAATTTACAATCTGTTTATCATTAATGTAAATTTTCTATTAAAAACTATTCGAAATTTACCTTTTACTACCAATAATAAAACCTTAAAACTAATTATAATAATAGCCTAATCTAAACAACCTAAAGGGAATCCCTGGCCATGCGGCATGGTACCAAAAAACTAACCGTATTCCCGCGTTGAATAGCGGTCGCAATTCTTTGCGCGAGATATGAACCACCATATGAACCACCTTCTTGTCACCGGTGTCGATCAAACGTCTAATTGTTTGAAAATTTTGGTTTTGTTGATTTTTTTCTGTATTTTGCAAATACGGTCAAGCAGACGTAGACGCAGAAGAAGCATAGTTGTAGTACCGTAGCTGACCTACATGACCTTTGTACGATTTTTTTATTTGCATCATTAGATTTTCTTCAAATTTAATTAAAATAGTATTGAATATATACGTTAAACGATCCGATTTAACGTTTTTGATAATTCATCCCCCAGAGGGGTGGATCACTACAAAAATAGTTATAAATTATGCAAAGGACATACATTGGGTATTGTTAAAGAATTGTTCATTGGCCGTAATACGTCTGAGATATTCATTTTACAAAAAATATAAGATGCAGCACAAAAATGCAGTATGGCTGAAAATGTTTGAGGGGACTTTCGCTAACCGACAGCTGATATCATAGGGAGTAAGTAACGCAACCTGTACTTCGGAACACGCATACAACGCCGGGTGCAGAGCCAGTATATCATATTTATATCACTGCGCCCTACTACGTACTACTACCGAAGTTGTTCAACCCCGAGCACCTTGGAATTAAGAACTAAGAGACGAAATTTTCATATAAATTTCGATATCGATTATTTGAAACACTTCGAGTTTACAGGAGACTTTTTTCACTTTTGATCAATTATGACTTTTAATGTACCAGTAATACTGTAAATGAGCTTTTGTTTTTTATGTGAAAAGAGTAGCAAACGAGCATGCAAGACACCTGATGTTAAGTAGTCGCAGCCCATAGACATCCACGTATAAAATAACACGATTATAAACACGACTAAAATCCTATCTGAGCTCGAATGTGGGTACCGTGCTACTCCTGATGACTGAGACGGTCGCCTCGCTTCAAAGTGTAACCGGCAACTACACCTCTTAGTTTTCTTAGTAACTGATTTATATAGATTTATTTCTAGCAGATCGATGATTCATTTTTTATTCGAAAAAACCTTTAAGTGTTATGCTTCGTACGCAAAAATCGATAATAAAATACTTTATTCCAAGAAGATGCTTTACAGAACTTTTTTGTATGTCAACATACTACCTCTGAAGAGACGGCGAAAGAAACTCCAAAACAAACCTTGTTTCTATCTGTGAAAATGAGACTCAAAAATAATAACTACTAGTAAAATTTGAAAATATGGTATTGCGCGGGCGCGTTATTAAATTCGTATCAAGGTTGTAAGCGCCGTCTTTAAAACGACCTATTTAACCAGCATTCCATAGAAATTATTTCTTAGTTTGTTATGATTATGATTATGAAGACAGCTTTGTTTCAAATTTCATAAAGTTGCATCTTTTAAGCAGCACCTATTTTGTACAGATACACCACGATACCGCTTATTATAAAAAACATCTAAATGTAGAAATTAAATGTTTGTTGGAGTCTGGGTGTCTAATGTCCCATATGTATGTATCGTAACTAACAGAACCTACGGAATCATAAGTGAGATGAGCGTAAAACCTTAAGTTATATTTCTAGCAAAGAAAAGTTGACAATATTTGAATTATCAACGTTTTAACGTATACACTTCATTATATCTTAGTTAACAAAAATTGTAATCGAGGTTATCTAGGGTCCTATTTATTGGTAAACATCGATAAAATTATTTTAAGTTTTTGTCGTTCAAAAAAGAGTTCGGTAAAGAATGTACTTTGAATATAAATATTTAGGTGTGAATGATGATAGTGATGGATCCACTGACTTGACGAGCCTGTAGACGATGTTCATGTAGTCGGCGGAGCGCGCGTAGAAGCCGGCGGCGTTGACGGCGCCCCAGAAGTTGGACCAGGGCTGCGCGGGGCGCGCCAGCAGCGGCGCCAGCACGTCGTGGCCGGCCGCCAGCAGCCGCCGCAGCGCGCCCGCCGCCACGCGCGCCACGCTGTCCACCGAGAACAGGTAGTCGCACGCGCTGTTCGCGCAACGCTCCCTGGAAACGGCCACAAACGCGTCTCAATATGGCGTCCCCCACACCGTTACCAAAATACTCTGCACGCTCGTTTGCTATTTTTCCTAAAAATGTATAAAGATTGAAGCGCTGTTCCTTATTTTAAAAGACAGCGTCACTTATTTAAGCGGCTATCGTAATGGCGTAACGTTGACACGTGCAATCAATGTGCCTACCAATAATTATCGAAGGGAGGCTGTTATGCTGCACCAAATTAGTGGTCGAATTTTAAAAACTATATTATTTGTTTTTTTTCTGTAAAACTATTTCGAACTGTGGAATCTTTCTCATATGATGTAACCACACCTCGATCGATAGGAAACACAATCACTTTAGTATACTTATTACATTTACCAGCCTCAGTCTTGTACTGATTAGTAAAAAACATTTGTTATACGTTTGAAGGCTATTCAGTTTACAATTCCGATTAATCTACAATGAAAACTAATTCTACAGAAGGCTAACAATGGAAGAACTATAGTTTAACCGGGGAGTACCACCGCCGCCCCCATAATCCGCTGTGAAGCATTACTTGTGTTTGTTAGCAGTACTTTCGTACTTACTACACTTTGAAGGGAGGCGATCATCTTAGTCCTCAGGAGTAGCAACACATCTATGTTCGAGCTTAGATAGGATTACGATCGTGTATATGGTTGTACGTGGATGTCTATAGTCTGTGGCTACTTAACATCAGGTGGCTTGTTCGTTTGCTACTCTTCTCATGTATAAAAAAAGACTTATGTTCAGCAGCAGACAACGAAATGATAATAAATCAATCCTTACTTGGCGATGGTCCGCGCTTCGGATTCCGATATGAAGTCACTAGGCTTAATCCGTTTGGCAGTAGCGTACTCCTTGCCGTGGGAGGTGAAGAAGCTGTCCACCTCCGTCTCGTGGTAGTCCACGTTGTTCCGCAGTAGTAGGTGGATCTTGGACTTAGGGTAGTCGAGGTCCAAGAGCTGCTCCAGGAACTCCTCGAGGAACGGCGTGGGCTGCTCGATGAACACCGCCATCAGAACCGTGGGCAGAGCGTCTTCCTGCAACACGTACAGAGGCGAGGGTGCAATGATGTTACAAACGTTTAACACTTTGACTGCGGTAACATTAGGTGGGGTCAGCGTTGCGGCAGGGGCCCTAAACTGGAGCTTATTTCTGTAGACTTAAGATACGCTTACAATTCACTGAAATGTTGTATTTTCTAGCGTCTGTGTATCATCTACGAATACACAGACGTAATGTCCGCCCCCAATCTTGTAGCGCCGACGTAAACACAACACTTCTGTTCGCCCGTAATAAATACTGATTTTTCCGTACACCACAGCAGTGTTGTGAGCCGTAGGGAAAGTGTCACGGATCATAGGACAATACAAAATAGAAAATCATACCATTTCGGCAATCAAAACACGTTAATCACGAGTACCCGTTACGTCGTAAAACATATAAATTCCTCGATGATATTAACTTAAATTAGTGTATACCTTGAGTTCGATCCTCTTCTCCTCGCAGATAACGCAGCCCTCCTTGGCGGACCAGGCCTTCGCCAGGTAGTTGCCCAGGTAGTTGAGGGTGAGCTTGGAGGGCCCGTTGCCGTGCAGCACCAGCGGCCGCTGCTTCGTCACCACGTTCTCGATGTACGGCCAGTCCTCCGTCGTGTTGGCTTGCAACTCCACATCGGCTGGATACCAGAGATAAAATATTTGTAGTATTTAATATCCTTATAAATATAATTATTCTGTGCGTATGTAGGTATGTCACTGAACTCCTCCTATACGGCTGGACCGATTCTGAAATTCTTTGTGTGTCTTCAGGTGGATCCGAGAAAGACTCAGATCCGATTGCA
>DWON01004402.1:0-16305 GCA_018251015.1 Phocides pigmalion okeechobee | reverse complement strand
AGGTCAAACGTAGATACGTTGTTACTCCTGAGGACTAAGATGGTCACATCGCTTCAAAGTGTAGCCGGCAACCTCACTTCTCCAACCGAAACACAAGAAAAGCTTTACGGCGGATTTTAAGGGCAGCGATGGTACCTTCCCGATTGAATTATAGTTCTACCACCTTGCGAAGCACGCAGAGACCTAGAAGGTTTACTTTTATGTGAGGAGGTAAGATCGTGACTGCAGCCCATAGACATCCATGTACAATCTCAAACAGGACTGAAGCCTTATGTAAGGTAGTCAGATGCGTTGCTCCTGAGGATGAGACCTTTCATATTTGAAAGGCCTAGATTCTGAGTGTACCCGGCAAACGCATTTCTCCAACCGACGACACAATTTATTTATTTATTCGAACGCCAACATAACGTACACCAATACAAACAAGAAGTATAAAGTAACAGTTTATCAAGGGTGGGTGCCATTACAATTACAGGCGAGGACTGCAAGAAATTAACAACAGCGAGTTACATATACGTTTAAACTAGAATTGATTATATAACAAGTTTAAAAGTAAAAATACAAAAATTTCTTCACGGCAGATTATGAGGACGGCGATGGTACCGTCAAACTATAATTCTACCATCTGTCAGCTACCTATTATTCCACATATGTTTACCTATTTACATAATAAGAATTAGTTTTTCATTCGATTCATTACAATTACACTAATTTGTACACGATAACATTTTCGTAATTTCACGTTAAATTTTCTTTTCATATCTCTCCATCTTATACCTCAAAATTAGGGAACCATGCATGATGAAAAACATTACCTATTTTATATAGAATTAGTAATAGTTATTATAGACATTAATAGCTTCTTTACGTGGGGTAGACGCTAACTTTCTACTACCGTTACAGTTTTATTTAAATTTTATTCAACTAAATTTTATATTATTTTATTTCGTTTAAGAATTAAATACTGTATTTGTACAGCTTATTTTGGAAATTCTATAATTATCCAAAAAATATTGTAACACAAAATCTTCTTAAACATTTTTTACAAGATGATACATTTGTCGTCGCCTTCACTAAGTGCCCGCGAACTGCGTTCGGAAACGTTTTAGCGAAATACTCAATAATAGTTCGGAATCTGTGGGATGTTCGGTTATTAATACTCTGTCATATTGTACAAGATGGCGCGAACCGATCAGCTGATGACAGCTTTATATTCACCCATTTTGGAGTGCGTTTAGTAAATGCAGATAAATATTTATCGTTCCAATAACTCGTAAGAGTTGATGAGAGGCGTTTATTTTGGTTGTTAAGAGCTTTCTTGGAATCGGTTCTTTGGTTGTAAACGTTGGTATTAATAATTGAGTACGTTCGTCTCGGTAGCAACTGTAATTTTATTGTTTAAGTGCTCTTGTTTTATCTGTACCTAAATACTTTTAACGCAATTTTACTTTATATAAGTAGGAAATGCTCTTAGGTACCAATATTGTAAATGGTCTTGTCTTTAAACTTGATAGCTTAAGCAATGTTGCCAACAAAATAATTGCCAGTCAACATAGAGCATACATTTTTACAGAATTATGTAAGATTTTATTTTTATTGTGAAAGAGTAAGAAACGGGCATGCAGATTACCTGATGTTAAGTGGTCACTGCAGCCCATAGACAACCGCGTCCAATCTCAAATAGAACAGAAGTTCTATTTAAGGATGGACGGAGATGCGTTCCTACTCTTGAGGACTAAGATGATCGCCTCCAATAATGTATATCCGGCAACCACACCTCCCCAACCGAAACACAATACATGAAGAATATTTATTATGAATATATTAGAATATGAATATTGCTTTACGGCGGGTTGTGAGGATATGGCTGTAGGATATAGTCCCTAAAGTCATCCAAGTTTAATTGGCAGATTTCACACACCTTTGATAACTTTATGGTGAAATCCGTTAAGGTTTAATTGCAATGTTTTTTCGTCTAAAAACGAATGATTAATTTCTGGCCTAGCGTATATTTGGTATTAGAAATGTATGGTGTAAAGTAAGGTTAAGTATGAAACTTTTGCATAAATAGCATTTTCATACAAAAGAGTGTTCTGGAGTTTTTTCAGCCTCACTTCCAACGAAAACGATGCATATTAGGAGTCAATGGTAATTTACGAAGTTTTTTTTTAAATCTGTCTGCATCTTCTACAAACAAGAATATTTTCATTGTCATCTCGATAATATTTTCCAGCGCACCACTCGCCGAAAATTAAAGTTCCATCCACATCAACTGGAACCATGGCGATCCTCCAAAATTTACGTTTGCTTATTTTATATTACCCATATTCGTGCAATATGTGATATAAACTTCCTCCTTCATTGAACGCTGAGCTTTCTTTGCATCTATCTCTTTTGAAGAACCCGTGATTCTTGAAAACAGGTGCAAAGAGAGCTCTCCTACAATGCATCGAGTTCTCTGGTGTTGCAAACGTCCATAGTGGTAGTAACAAACTTGTACTAAAAAAACTACGTATCAACAACAAACAAGTGTGCATAAACAGTGATTAATTACATTTCTTATTGTTATTCACAAAGCAAAGTTCAGTTAACATAATATCGGTGATAAAATCTGATCTGAAACGATAACCTTGGTTGGAAACGGAAGAGCAGCAGAGGAGAACGAACATTTTGTACAAACAGACGTCATTTTGTCAAATAACTGTACGTAAGCGCACCAACATTGTTATTCAAAGTAGATTCTTTACAGAACTCTGTTTTAACGTCAATAAACTATCACCGATTCGTAAGGCGTTTCATTTTGAAGAAGAGGCGACAAAAGTAGCTCCAACACACACCTTAAGATCTTTGAAAATGTGTTTCAAAAATATCTTAAAAGCTTTTATATTTTGAAGCACATTTTATTGCCTAGAATTAATCCACAATCACGAAATTTGATAAGTGATGTAATATAGCACAATTGGAGGGAAATATCCAAATCCCGTAAACAGTTCGACTCGCACTTGGTCGGGTTTTACAAACATGCTACTCATGTCTGCCTACTTGTATATAATGTATCGTTTTAATTGTAAAAGTGGGAATAGGTATGCAATTTAAAAGGTAGAACCTGTACTTACGTGATAATAACCACCCATTCCTGCGTGAAGTAATTTTTACGTTTCAGTTAAAATTCTTCACTTACGTATAAGACGAACTTAATTCTCAAGGATCAATGCATCTACGATCAACTTCATTTGGGGATTACTGACATACATAGAGTTGGTTACAGATGTCTGCAGCAGTGACCAGTAGCCACCAGAATGCATCCTCGTTTGCTACATCAATTTCAATAACAAAAACCGATTTAAGATGTAATTATTCAAGTAGGTACTGAAATAGTACCATGCAATCTACACAGAGATAAATTTGCATCCGTTACTTCGCTTTACAAATCCTGTGAAAACAATGGGTAAAAGTAAATTATGCAAATGAAATATTATTTTCATTGGAATATGGGAACGTTCGGAAATAGATGTAACCAAACACAAGGTCATTCATAATTCATAAGAACTCCAAGTTTAGGTTTTGGTGATTAAATTGTGGATGCCTCAACTTTAAAATAAGGGTGTTTAATCTAAGGATATAAATCTAATAATAGCCTAGATGAGCTAAATGGTTCAATTTTGTCCTTGGGTTTATTGAAGCCTATAAAACTGTTTAAAAGTATTTGCAGATATCAAACGACAATTTAATTAAATCCTTTTCACTTTGTTGTAACAAAGAAAGTACCAAATTTACGGCATACGAATGGATAACTTAACAATTGGATTATAATCACCTGTACATACAAGTATGATCTTAAATTATACTATGTTGAAAACAAAAATATTCTCAATTTATAATGAGAATGAGTTGAACCTTTAAATGAATACCAAAGTTTTAATTGGTTATCATATTTTAATAAGCTTACTGAGATAATACCTTGATCTAAGCCTTTAATAATCAATCAAAAGTTACCTCTTGTCACTTGCAAAAGTCACTTCCTCATTCTCAACAGTAAATCCAGTTAAAATAGTACCAAGTACTTGGCAACGAACTAATTCACACACTATTTATATTCAATTCACTTTTCACGCTTATAATTTTATTACATCCAAGAATAAATGATTTCAACGCAACACTAAATATTTGTGATAATCCTTGGCTGTATAGCCGAACAAGCGTATGGTTAAAAAATACAAGTGGCTTTTTAAAAAGATATATCAGCACGGATTACAAAACCGTGTCACAACGGTTACATAATTGAGAAAAGTAAAAGTAACGCGTGCGTTCGATCGTTGTTCGAATTTTGAAATAAGTTTACGCGGGAAACGTGCACCTTTCTACCTGTGCCGCGGTAAACTGGCGCGCGCGCAGGCATTCGGGCAAACATAGGCAGTGCTGTATGTCGATATCATAGCCGCCCCTCACTATTCCTATTATTATTTAATTTTACTTGTTCGTAAAAAAAAGTGATAAAGCAAGAGCTATTTTACCTTATTGTTTCTCAACCTCACACTCTGAGAAATTTATTCCAACTGTTTTAAAAATGTGTTTCTTATGAAAAAGAATTCTTAAAAAAAAGTAACTATTTTTCAATAAATGGTAATAATTTTAATACCAATTATTTATTTCTGACGTTCACGCAGGTTTTTTTAGTATGTTCATTCAACATAGGACATATATACTGCAAACTGACGAATCTAGTAAGAATTTCTTTTAATGTATTATTTTACGTAGTTAAAATACAAACCACGCTATTAGATACCAATGGTTGTTAAAATAAAAGATGTTTACAAAATTTACTTGCAATAAAAATAAAAGTAAAAGGGATTTTAAAATATCGATAACAACACCCATCCCTACAAACCGGTCAAGGACCGTAGAGCAACCTGTTTGACCGGATGTAGGGTGGCCAACTGCGTAAGGAAAATTATGGATTTTTATGCTTGGCTGCTAGATATTGAAATGCATAATTAGTGGCTAGGCATACCCAGCCAGGTATGACGAATTACAGTGTAAATTTAAATTAAATTTTATCATCCTTAACGTACAAGTTAAGTTTAAATGTAAATACTAGTTTTAGCTCACAGTTTTTTTATGTGAGAAGAGTAACAAACAAGCAAGCAAACCACCTGATGTAAAGTGGTCACAGCCCATAGACATCCACGTACAACTACAAACACGACAGAAATCCTATCTGAGCTAGAACGTAGGTACGTTGCTACTCCTGAGAACTACGATGGCCTGATGATAATGGTGATGTTGCTGATTATTAGATTATTACCATTTATTTTCTTTTGTAATTTCTGTTATTTTTATTATACCAACCAAAATATTCGTACCATCGCCCAGTGTTGTCTAGTAGAGGATGATATTTGATTTTAAGTTCGTCCTTTGAACCCTCAATTTGATATGTTTAAATACATATATTAGACATTTTAAACTAGCGCACATTCACATTATTATTTATATAGATTATATTTAAACCTTTATCCATAAAATTAATAATATATTTTTAACTTACACCGATTTCTATCATAGTATTTAATTAAAGGACAGTTATTATGTAGGTATTTACGAAAGAAGTAATTATGTACTGAGTAATTATCAAGTATTTTCCTTTAAGTAATTAAGAATTGTTGCTTACTTTTTTACTTTTAATTGATAATAGGTAGTAATTTTCGGCCAGTTTAATTAAAATATACATAATTACATAATTAAGAAAAATACATTAATATGTGAGTTTGAGTGTGGTGTGTCGCGATATGGCACCCAAAAAAAAGAAAGAGCTCGATGTAGGGAAGATAGAGTAATTTACCAATAGCATTTGTCAACAGTTTTCCCCGCCACCGCAGTTTAGCCGTGACCACGAACAGTGCAACTGCCCTAAAATATTCGCAATCAAAAATCGTTAATCGTGAGTACAGCTGCATAGTAAGATAAATAAGTTCATAATTAAGTATTGTGTAGTAATTTCATAAAATTGCCCATATATTTCCCTTGTAATATTTGGAATAACTTTAGCGCGATCTTAATCAATAGCCGTTGATCCTACTCTATCTATGTTATCTTACGAAATAACTGAAATATGTAGCAAATTTTAAGGCATTATAATACAACAATCTTTCCACAAGTTCGTTCGTGAGAACCCAAATACATTCGACAAAAAACTAACATTAGTCCCACGCTTGATGAACTCTGCTAGTAGTAAGATATCGCGCGCATAGAACTGCGATAGCCGTACAGTGCGGAATTGGGACCAGCGTTCGGGTAGCCATGACGCTTAGGCGTGCACATATTAAAATAATTACTTAACCTAAATATACCATGGAAAACCTTTAAACTAATTATAGTAAAATCATAACCTAAATAGTTTACAAGGAGTCCGTGATCATGTTGTCTAGCGCCACGAACTCACACTCTTTCACAATGAATAGCGATCGCGATCTGCACGAGATGTTATCCAGCTCTTTTGCCACCATGAGTATCCATGAAACGTAGAACTAATTGCTTGATAATAAATTTGCCATCATTTTTCAAACACACAATTATGCAATTTTAACAAGTCATACGAATGGCATTAATATTAGATATTTCATAAGATATGTTAGAAAATATAAAAAAATGCTATAATTTTATTTAACGACTGAACTAATATTGCTTTTATATAAACTTTTGTTGTATGAACTTTATAATGTCGGATATGTTAGCTTCAGCATATAGAATATTAATTAGTGATTTAAGTATTTTTTTTATAGTAATTCATTAATAAATTCTAAAATTCACTAATTTCAATTGCTTTACTCGTCCACTCGTTAATGAATACTCAAAACCTTAAATTGCTTTATTTATCCACGACCCTCGTGTAATTATCATCAGTTATTTATTTTTTTCGTTGAGTAATGACTCCTACATATTTCAGAGACATTTCTTATGAAGTCTCATGACCATTAGCTGCCGTTCCGTGGGTGAGACGACCAGAAGTGCTCGCCCACGCACTAATAACAATATATTTATATATTGTATTATTTAACGGGTACTCACGGTTACATTTTTTAATTGGCGATATTTCAAATTTCAATTTCGTATGTGTATAAATCCCGCAATTATATTAGTTTAAATTCTTATAATATATATTTTTTTTACATTTTATTTAATTTTATAGTATTTTGAATTTATTTGTTAAATCAAATTTTGACTAAATTTGAATTTGTACGTATGATTCTTATCTTTTGTATTTTTGTTTATTTTTCCATTTTTAAATAATTTAATTTAATTTACTTTTCACTGCACTAACGCATTAGGTAATGTTAGATGTAAGGTTTTTTTATATAAATAAATAAATATATTTATACATGCTTCAGAGGGATGTATCTTCAAGCTTCAGGATACTTATGTTTTAGTTGGAGAGGTGCGGTTGCCGGCTACGCTTTGGAGCGAGACCTTAGTCCTCAGGTGTAGCATAAGATTTCAGTCACGTATGTAATTGTACTGCGACTACTTAACATCAGGTGGCTTGCATATGCGTTTGCCACTCTTCTCACATAAAAAACCTGTCTGAAAGATTATACAAATTATTTTTTAAGAAGCAATTGGCTATAAAAGACTGTTGTTGACTCACGATCTAGAATTCATTTACATATAACAGACTCCTAAAAATAATTATATAATGACCTCCCATGACTTCAAATAAAATTATTTGTGTCAAACCTCATTAGCGTAGATTAATTTGATAATGCTGGTACAAATAATGATAAGTAAATATATACATTCGTTTAGTTAAAAAAATATGGGGAAATTGATATAATGTTAATAAGTACGTGACATTTCCAAAAACATTACGTGAACATAATACGTGAAGGTATTTTAAACATGACATTA
The DNA here is from genome assembly GCA_018251015.1 of Phocides pigmalion okeechobee. Classification (NCBI taxonomy): domain Eukaryota; kingdom Metazoa; phylum Arthropoda; class Insecta; order Lepidoptera; family Hesperiidae; genus Phocides; species Phocides pigmalion. The sequence continues at coordinate 8,403 of DWON01004402.1, read as the reverse complement.
TGTAGGAAATAGATAATTGGTGTTACAGATAACACAATATGCCGATTACGTTATACAGATTGCTAAATGATACAATAGTATGATACAATGTTTAAAGCTTAATCGTTTTAAACAAGTTTTTATACTTGCATAAAAGAGGAGTGCGACTGATTGACCCAGGGGTCGCGACAAAACTTCAATCTATATTCTGTATTTTGCAGATAGGTTATTTATATCATTTTAAACGAATGCCATTGCGGAGTACATTTATTTTACTATATAACGGGTACTCGCGCTCAAAGCAACAACAAGAAAAATCCTATAACAGTGCTGGAATAGAAAAGATGAAAATCGAGCTCAGTGACGTGCCATTGGAGAGGCTTATGTCCAGCATTGGACTACTGTGGGCTGACGATGATGATGAAATATCCGCAATTAAAAAGCTTTTTTGAAATGTGGGAGGAAAAATCTTTCACAATGAACAGTATATTCTATACTTTGATCAAAACGATGATGATTTAGGTTTATTATCGTATAGATACATTTTTGTTTTTGGCTTTGTTCGTTTTAGTACTTATCTTATTCATATGTGAATAAGAAAGAATCTACTTTCTCACGCCAGTAAATTGTACTAATGGTAATTATTATATGAATAACAACCTGTATCGTGAGTTAAAAAACTTGTATGAAAACGAGACATTAACACAACTTTTGTTCGCAATTCCTTACAAATAATTTTAATTAAACATAATTTGTAAACTTCAGTCCTAATCAAAATCAACTTAAGCAATATAATAGATACCATTGCAGGGCAGCGGCATGTACACCGAACTATTGATCCATGACGATTTGATTTGTACATATGTATACTTATTTAAATTTATGTAATCAATTTATGTCACTTAGTTTGTATTGTATATTAGGTACAGTAAATGAAAATAAATCCCTATTATTTTAATTATTAATTTATTTGATATCATTAAACGGGTGCTTGCCACGTTCGATATGTCTTCGTTTTTAAATCCAAGAGAGTTCCTTAGGAGCGGGGGAGGGCGCTCGTACACAACATGCGTTGAAAATTTGAGCGTTCTCGGCTCGACGGAACGGTGACGAGGACTGAAGTCAGCAGAACAAACCAACGGCGCAAATATTTCCACTAAGCTGTGATTACGTCTTTGTTCCGCTTGGCTTTGGAAACTTTGGTCGGTGGAGTCCGAGTGCTAAAAAAAATTCAAACAATTAGTCCCATGTTTGATCCACGTTGCTTGTGATAAGAGAGCTGATTCATATCTCGCACAGAAAATCGCAGTTGTAATTCAAACGCGATACTGCGACTAGCGTTATTGGCACAATGCCGCATAGGCACGAACACCGTTTACATTGTTGAGTTTAGGCGTTTATTATATTTTTAAATTTTTCATATCATTTAATAAATAATATTATAATACCCAACATAATGTACCCCAAATAAAAATTACGCGCGATAATATCCCGCCAAATTCTCAGCATGGCCACCCTGACGGAAATGCCGCGGCTGTGACGTATGGCATAGGCTAGTATGCTCTTGCAAAGCCTATTTTATTTTCTTAAACAAAAAGCATCAGCCTCCTCTGTACGATGGCATATCGTATTTCTCACCAGAATCTACTTTATACCATTTTAAAGTGATATCATTTTATTCTATAACGTGTACTCACGATTTCAACAATATAAATAAGTCGGTATGCGACGAATTCTAATTTCATACTGTAACTTCAAACGACCACCAACTCCTTAGTACAAAGAAGTCGGCGTACAACGAATTCTAAATTCAAACTGTAACTACGAACAAACATTAACTTCTCTATCACAAGGAAGTCGGTCTACGAAGAATTCAAATTTGATACTCTGTATGCGATGAATTCTGTTTTCAAACTTTAATTTCGAATGATCATTAACTTATCACATTGAATTCGTTTTGCAATCAATTCTAACCTTAAACTGTAACTTTGAACGACCAATGACTAACTCCTATATCACAAAGAATTCGGTATGCGACAAACAACGGTAATTTGTGCTATGGATAACACATTTCTCAGCATAAAAACCATACAATACGCGAGATGAACGGACTACTCTTTCTTAACGTCGCTTAGCAAAAGCGCTTCCGTATTCAGCCCACAGAGGTGCCAATATGCCAAGACCTGAAAAGAAACCTTACACTTAGGTCCGTTCCATATTACAGCATTTGAATAACGACAAAAATTCTAAATCTACGTACATACGCGACTTTTATTAGACACGCTCAAATCATTGACATTATTAAATATTTGAAAACCGCAATTAATTCCAGTAAATCATTTTTATTGTTCTCTGTCATTTTATTCAATATTAGTTGACTTTGTTCTCCTATATTTATTTTCATAGGATTATAAAATGGTTTACTTCAATAATATAAACAACAATGAACTTATTAATACATTATTAAAATACATATATGGGCGGTTATGTCTAAAGTAATGTGCTTACCACGGAAGACACTGACTGTCTAGTGCTTACCAGAAATTAGATATAGGTACTTCCTCTACATATACAGAAATAATCATAGTAAAAAATAATACCTTTTAGAGTATTTATGGTTTTTGCTAAGTACATTGTATATTTTGAGTGAATGTTTTATGAAAATATAAAGTATAAAAATATCCTTTTCACAATTGAAAATGACATATCACCTATTTGCGACCACAGTATGATATTTAACTGCTACATACTGTATTTTCGATGGTGATATTTTCAAACCTCGATTTTACAGGAGACGATTTTTATACGTTTGATCAATTCTTAATATCACACAGATGCCGTAATATTCTTAGACCATGTATGTGTCAATGAATATTGTAACAATGAATATAAAAATAAAGTTTTTGAACAAATACAGGAAAGGATCACTTAAAAATTGAAAACTGTATCCAAGTACTTGGAAATGTCACTATCGTCGCAATTGGATGATATCTCTATTTATACATTTATGACAAAATAATCGCTAAATCGCATATGAACGTATCGCAGTAAGACAGAATCTTTTGTATGGCAGCTATTTTGCCCCAAGTAAGCTGAGAAGATGGGAATCTGGGGCAGTGTCGAGGCTTTTGTTCCGAAATCTAGATACGTCTTAGGTCTCGACCGCGTCTTTACACGAGATGATGCTTCGACCTCATTGTTTTCAATTACAAAATGGTTACATTCAAAATATAAATGACAAACCAATATATAGTAAATGAAACGAAAATTATATAAAAACACGACTGCAAATACGCCTACTGTTATACGCACTATTTTATCTGAATTCAGAACCAAAAAGCGGTTCTGAATTGGTTTTTATGGTTGTTGTTCCATAACTCCATAATTTATTAACTTGTTTAGAAAAATCTTTTTTCTATTTAGTAAACTTAGCTTCCAGACTGCTCCCATAATTTCTTTTAGAAAAAATACCGCTTCAAACGAAAAAAATCAATCGATGGGAATTAGAGTTAAGGTTAAATAAGAATAGAAATCTGTTGTATTTATATAAATTATCCCGCCTAAAAGTACAAAAGAAAAGATGCAATTTGTTTGAAGTCGGTGTTTTTACTTATAAATATGAAATTCATATTTTTATTAAAATGATAGCCCAAAGATATTAAAGAACATCATAACTCTTGATAAACAAAACAAAGGTTACGTATAAGGTTGATTAGAACATTTGTATAATGACAAACACATTGTCAGTAAATTCACGTAGTTTTTGCGGGGCCATGTTCCACTTGACGTCTGTGATGATTGTGATTATTAGTTAAACGATAATGATATCACGCCTAACAATCACTACCAAATCACTGCGTTGTACCTCAGGATTATTGGACTCTTGGTTGTTCATAAGATATCTTCGTACAGTTGTTGAACGAAATAATTAGAGATCAAGTTTATATCCGTTGGAAAGATTAATTGGAGCGCGCGACAAATGAAATCCAATCCTTATTTCATGTATTAACCAAATTAATTTTCTCACCTTTTAGAATAATTTCATTCCTTTAAATGTCTTATTGTCCAAAAACGAACCTTACCATCCAGTTCGGTAGATTGCTCGTTTAATCTCATAATAAATAAAAAGTAATATAATAAGTAGCAACGCTACTCAGACTATTTCACAGTTGCGCATAATTGAAATTGCATAACATACCAGCGGGCAAATTAGCAGTGATGGTACCTGGATTGTGAAGGAGCCATGATAGAGACATTGTTGTTTTTAATACCAATAAACTTGAAGATCTTGTACAAAAAACAACATATTGAAATTGAATTGAAATATAAATTTATTCCTTTTAATTTTAAATATAAATTTGTGGGATGGGAAATGAGAACTTAAAACAAAGTTAACATGTAATATTACATATGTATAATTGAATGTTAAACTTGTTCGCACGGGCCGTACATAATAAGTTCGTGGAACACATCCAGGTCCGCGGGCGTGCACTAATGCAGCCTTGATTTACCAGTAAAATACTACTATTTAGTAATATTATGATAATATCAGAATCTTTGTATATAGACTAGATTTAGAACTTTTCACTACTTCCAATGTATGTATCGCAATCAGCAGTACGTCTTCAAATTAGTCAGTCGTCATAGCAACGCATTATTGACAAAATCTGACAGTAATTTTTTGAAATACCTTTTACTAAAAACAGAAAAACATTGTAAAATGGCCCGTAATTGAAATACGAGGATGAAGCTACTGAAGTTCCATCTGAGGTACCACCCCCCGGGGATTGTGCTGGAGTACTCCCAAAAGGGTGTGATTAAGAACAAGGACATCGACCTATTAGACCTAAATTGCAAGTACGTACGTTTTATTATTTGTGACTATAAAATAAGTTTTTGATAGTCATTTGCGGTAACATCACCCTTTGCTAAACGTATTAATGCAAGTATGTAATTGTAATATGTATTTAGCTGATTTTTTTATGTGACAAAAGTAACAAACGAGCATGCAAACCTCCAGATGTTTAGTATCGCATGCCATAGATAACAACATACAACCACAAACACGACTGAAATCCTATCTGAGCTCAAAATTAGACATTTGCTACTTCTGAAGACCAAGATAGTCGCCTCGCTTCAAAGTGTAGCCGGCAACCGCACCTCTCCAAACGAAACACAAGTAATGCTTTACGGCGGATTATGAGGTCGGTCGCTTGTTTTCTTGTTCACTTGTTTTCTTGTGTGCTTGTTGCTTGTTTATTTGCTTGCTTGTAAACATGTAGTCTTGATTGCTTGTTTTCTTGCTGATAATTTACTTGTTGGCTTATTTATTAGTTTGCTTGTTTACTTGTTTTCTTGTGTGCTTGCTTGCTAGTTTGCTCTTTTGTTCGTATGCTGCTTTTATTTTATTTAAGGAGAAAGGTTCATTATGAATTCAAATTTTGGTTAACTGACATATAGATGGTTTAAATTTAGTTAACGGATATTGACATTAGTTAACTAGCAAAAAACTTAGAAAAGAAAAGAAAAGCTAATGTTGAACTTAGGCTTTGCTCGTACAAAAGGCTTAAACGCTTGCTACAGACTGTATAGAATATGTCGGAGTCGGTGGTCGATAAGAATGGGTATCTTCATCTTCAGACATTATTTGTAGGCAAACTGTGGGTATACGGGCAATTAACAAAGAAATGAAAGTCACTCAACCGATTTATTATTCACAAATCACTAATTTAAAGAACTAATAACAACGAGACGTAAGACAGTTCCTAGACGTGTTGTTCGCACAGCGGCTTGCCGTTCAGTAAGCGACTCCACCGAGCACAGCACCACATAGACTCTGTCGAAGCGCCATCTTGCCCCGATAACGCTTGCGGCTTATTTATCAATGCAACTCCCGTACTATTGACCTCTCCGACATATATATATTTAATAGCGATAATTCTTATACGTTATATGATCGTTACCAGATTTCATCACGACATTAGTACGCGTATTTCCCGTGAGTTTGCGTAACAATATGCATTATTTGCGTAACATTTCGCGAATGACAGTCAACACATACGCACCAACACACAAACGCATTAATTACGCGTATTTACAAACAAGTACGTAAGCATCGTTTATAATTTGGACGGTGAATACAATTTTGAACGCGCGACGTTAATGCCGATGTGTTGGTACAAATATGTATTTGTACATACAAATATGTATTTGTACCAACTGCAATCGCGACTTGAGTAATGTTTGCGGTCACGATGCGTGTCAGCAACGTTTTTGCTACGACTTCCTATTAAAGGCTGTGGAGATGAAGGATCGTTGATGTTTTGTGTGACACAGCGGTAACCATACCGGTTTGATGTGCGAAGGTTCTAGGTTCTATTTCCGGCCACACAGATATCTTAGTGATGTATTTAAATGTCTGTTTCGAGTGGGGGTCTGAGGAGTCTTTGATAGCAGGCAATTAACTCGCGTTCAGCATCGAACTATACCGCAGGTATTCTCACCTTATCACTTATTTCCACTTTAATTTAATTTCAAAAAATATCATTCCTTATTAATATCCCTTTATGTGTGGGAAAACTATAGTCCGGGGAGGTACCACCGCCGCCCACATAATGCACCGTAAAGCATTTCTTGTGTTTCGGTTGGAGAGGTGCGGTTGCCGGCTACACTTTGAAACCAGTTGACCATTTTAGTCCTCAGGAGTAGCATCTACGTTCGAGCGCAGATAGGATTTCGGTCGTGTTTGTAGTTGTACGTAGATGTCTATGGGCTGCGACTGCTTAACATCAGGTGGTTTACATGCTTGTTTGCTATCCTTCTCTCATAAAAAAATCATCAAAAGTCTTTCAAAAAATTTATTGGACATTGGTTTTCGGAAAGTCGCAAATGAACGATATGCGCTACTTCCTTTCTTTCTTAGTGTTCAGTAAAGCTTATTTGTGTAGTATTGTATTGTGTGCACTAAGAAATGAATTTTGGAAGTTCTATTGTTAAGATGAAAAAGAAAGGTTGAAATATCTAACAGTACTTACAATAATTAAAAAGTTAAACGAATGGCTAATTTATGCGTCTCTTTATAGGCTGAAACCTTAATATAGTTCTTTAGTTTTTTGACTGTTTTTCTACCTATTTTTTTCATATTATTGCACTGTCATCGGTCCTTGATACGTGTGCAAAGTTTCAAATTAATTAAACTTCGAGAAACCGAAAAAAAATAAGCTCAAAAATTCCGTTACATACAACCCAAGCATATAAAAGCGTGGGGTGCTTTTTAGTGATCTATTGATACCATGCACCCCACGCTTTTTTTACATTGCAATATATTTTTTCTTATTTATACTTTTGTTAATTAAAGTGAGTTGTTTAGTTTTGTTAAGTATTATTTATTTTTCTTTTTTTTCATATTATTGCATTGTCGTCGGTCCTTGATACGTTTGCAAAGTTTCAGATTAATCAAAATTCTAGAAACCGATAAAAATTAAACTCAAAAATTCCGTTACTTACAAACCACGCATATAAAAGCGTGCTAAAAATAGAGGAACGTCATTTATTGGTATATATTTTTGTATCAACATTAGTGAGTTACTTTAACATCTGTGACTTTTCTAGGATTACATCTAACTAGTCCACTTCTGAAGGTCGTAAGAACAATGTTCAGCGTACTATATTAAAACTTCTTTATTTCTGTTCCAATCTATCGGTATACAATCCAAACCAAACCCGCTTAGAAAAAGTTTCTTAATATATCGGATATTGGGTAGAGTTTGATATTTTCCCGAATATCAAACGCAGAGAATATCGTTATATAAAATTCCTTTGACATGTTCCGTGTATTGTTTTGACATCTGCCTGAATAAGATTAGGGCTCTATGTAAAGTGGAATAGGCCAATTTCAATATTTCAACTTGCTTCCCTGCAACGGAGTATGCTATACGCGATGTTTATTACAATAACCTTATAAATATAATATTATACTAAAGGTGCAAAGAGATTTCTCCTTCAAAGCCGGCGATGAAGCGACTTTAGTGTTGCAAAAGTTTAGGCGACGGTGATTGCTTAGCATCAGGTGGTGCCTCTGCCTTTTTGTTAGGCTGATATATATAAAATTAGAAAGATGAAAACCTTTTCTATACGTACACATATATGATTGATGCCGCCGGTGACAGAGGGCCTGCTCATATCTCACGCAGAGAATGGCGATCGCTATTCCTCGTGGGAATACGGTTAATGTTTTTGGCACCAAGCCGCATGGGCACAGACTTCCTTTAGATTGTTTAGATTAGGCTTTTATTATAATTAGTTTTAAGATTTGCATTGTTGTAAAGAATGAAAGTTATTTGTATATATTCAAATTCAAATATTTTATTTTATTGTAAGGTATTTACATACACTTAATGAACGTCAAGGGTAAAGTGTAAAATC
>DWON01004401.1:0-16306 GCA_018251015.1 Phocides pigmalion okeechobee | reverse complement strand
CTGTTCTATTTGAGATTGGACGTGGTTGTCCATGGGCTGCAATGACCACTTAACATCAGGTGGCCTGCATGCCCGTTACTTACTCTTTCACAATAAAAAAATAAACCGAATATTTATTGAAGAAAGTAATTAAATAAATGATCAACTCTGATACTCCTATAAAAATGTTAAGACTTTGTAGTCTCGTTGTTCTACGTAAAACTCATGTTGTGTTTATATAATGCGGTGTAGTCAACAAGTCAAACCTGTTTGAAAAGTTTTCAACTACACTCGACACTTACACGAAACAATTTGCGACAGTAATTATCATGTCACAATGAATTTCCCAATTAGAGACACTCGCGTTGAAACATGATGTATACACTGACTGTACACTGACTTATATATTAAATATCGTGGTCTAAACCGACCTTTATAGTGTAAGGTTTTCTGGTACGTTTCAAATCATTTATTTCATGAATCGTTTATGAATTACGCATTTAAATTGGTAGTTTTTTATTTTATTTGTTTTTGCACTGGTCATACGGACGATGTCACTAGATATTTTATAAATGGAAGAATTTGTATTGATATGATACGAGATGTTAAAAAACATTTCACAACGGAGTAGGTATTTTAATAGAATAATCATTACGTCACATGTTTTAATAATTACGCAAGTTATGATGCACACTATATGTTAAGCCTGTATTGGGTGTCGATATGAATGAATACACCACAGAATTACTGCGCGACAAAAGCAAAAACTGCACAAACGTGCACGCGTGAATGGACATCTCGGAACAACTCGGAAGCTGGTTGTGGATCGGAAGCGCGGTAAGCCTCGTTTGCGAGCCGGATTAGCACCAGATTACAACGAATTACTTGTATTGTATCTCATCTGTAACTGTCCTGCTGCCTTCACAATATCGTCGGACGCCAAGCAGCATCGCTAACGTCGGTTCGGTATTTTTTAATAATAAACAGTTTTATTTTTAGAAACAAATCAATAGAAAGGAAAAATACCCCGGATTCAATCTGCTACACTTTCATTAGAAACGTCATTTCATTATTTGGTCAATTATGTTTTTTGTTGGAAAAGTAGTAAACGAACGTACAGCGTTAAATGGTTTATGAAGGTTATGGATATCTGCGTGTAAGGCTAAAGGGCCTAAACCAAGCTAAGGTACTACTTTATGTTGTGTGATTCTACTAGCTAGACAAAACAAAAAGTTGCATAGGTTGTTTAAAGCCCTTACGTTTAGCAGTTGATCGATTAAAGTACCCCTGTGAATTCTTTATAATAGTATTTTAAATAAATTTAATGCGTCAATTTAATCCAATTTATAGGTGATTAGTTATATACTATTTTTCCATTTTCGTTGCGATCTTAACTACATTATACCTAATTAAACTGCATATATAGTATCACATATCTCTTTATAGTAAATTTTCGTAACTTGTCCTCAATAAAAGTTGTTAAAAATATTTTATTTGTGTATTTTGTAATGATTTTTTTAACAGAGTAATAGAACTTGGTATATTCAGTTTCCTTTATTCTAAGGCGCTCAAGAACTCTCGTCTTAATCGTTTCGCGAGAGTGTAAAGAAGCCACAATAATATTTGGTTAGGCGGCGGCGTGTCTCGGCCGTGTCTGCAGCCTGCTGACGGGCAGGATGTCCTTAGAGCCAATATTTGTGGGTGTCGACACAAATCAAATCGTTACTGACCACCGAGTGGCGTTACCGTCGTATTGTCGTGTTATAGATTAATAATATACTCTTTATAAGGAACATTTAAGGCGCAGTTCGAGTTCAATTTAGAGTTCTGATCAAGCGTTTCCCGAAAATGTATACTTATTTGATCCATATAAATTTAATCACAATAAATCTTAACTAGCTTTTCTTAGAGGCTATGCCCGCGTTAAAGCCGATATTTTGTTACTGACGATACCTTTCTTATTATGTACTGGCTTACATTAAATCAAAGAACCAAATATTAAAAAAACTGAATTTGAATCCCTAATTCAAAAAATAATATGTAGTAAATTGCATCCTCTATTTCAACCCTTTCAAGTTTTAGTTTCTCAACGAAAGCTAGCCTATACTCGTATCTAAGATCTAATCTACTTCTATATTTAAATATAATTTAAATTTTGACCTAAAAAGTGACGTGTCTAAAACAAACACACACAGCTTATTGGTAACGCGAGTCATAAAATAATGCGTAACAAAAATAATAGGTTTAAAAAAATACATAATGCGTACGCGCTACGAAAATTCACCTTAAACCTTATTTATAATAAATTCCAGAATAGAAAAAGAATTCGTACTCTTTACTGGTATAGGAAGCGGAAACTCCATTGTGCAACGTTGCAGATTAAATCACAAATAGGGCCAGGGATCATCGGCGCGCGGTAACGAAGTAGAGTTCCGTCTATCTCTACCACTTGTCCATTCAAACTACGCGCCGACGCCGCTACAGAACTATTCTCAATCGCCACACAATAAATCGGTAATCCTTGCTTTGAGTCTTGCGGGGTTGCGTACTTGAGTTTTATTTACTCCTATATAAGATACAATAAGGCGAAGTAATCTAGAAGAAAAAAGAGCTTATTATTTCTCAATGAATCATCGAAATTATTTTGTATTTATGCATCAAAAATGATTTATTTTATGGAAATAATTATTGCATTAACAAAAAGTTAAAAACAAAAGGTTAAAAACTTTTAATGGATAAAATATTTATAATTTAACAATATGTATTAATTTATTACTTTATGATGACAAAATAAAAAGAGCTCAATTGTCTCTCACTTCAGGCGACGCGCTTCCAAACACATAACTCTTTTGAAGATCGACACAATTAGGTAAATGATCGGTTAATACAGAAAGGAGGATCTGGCCAATTTATATTAATAAGGGACGCAGCTTCTTGTAATGCCAGATTTACTTATCGGATCATATATATATATATATATGTATGAGGGAAGTGACTGACAGACGGAAATTATAAGTACAGCCGAAATTACTGAACTTATAATGTTGAACTATTGCATATACGTTAAATATATAGCGTAGATGAGCAGTAAAGATGGAAATTTTGAATTTTCCAGCTAACAAAACCGAACAAAATGCAAAAAAAAACTAATTAAAATGAGAATATAGTTGCCTAAAGAGTCTATAGAAATATAGAGCACGAGTCATACAACTAAAGCTAGTCCTATTTCAAAGCTTAAAACTTATAAAGCAACTAGTATTACTAGAGACAATATAAATCTGTAACGTAAAGTAATTAAGTAGGTATACTATGCATTGCCGGTCACAAATCTGTGTTACCGTGTAATGTATCTATTTATACTGGAACGTCGTGGCATATGCTCCCCGCGAGAGCTGTGTTTGCGCTCTTAATTTGAACAAATATTGGTGATTATTACAAATATTTGCAATGTGCTATAGTCGCTTGACATATGGCCGGATATTGGGGGCAAATAGATAATTTAAATGGTTGTACGCTTAGGTACATGTTGGTTTTTAAGTATTCGTCTTGAAGGAGGTCACAGTTTTCTTCCTGTCTATTAAGGCGATAGAACCTCCACGATTCGACCGGCAACATACCATCGCCACACTCATTTCTACCGTGAAGAATACTTGCATTTTGATAGAAAGGTATTTCCGACTCACAAATGACGCGATCACCTCGCTTCTCCGGAATAGCAACGCAGTAGGACTTTTTACGGAGTTATTGTTCATCAGACAGATGCTCTATCTTCTAGCTAGATTTAAATGTAATAAAAACATAAAGCTATTCTCATACTTGGCTATAACCTATGATATGAGTAATTGCTGTCGGTTCTCCAGTGGGTATCCGACCAATACTTTCCGCACGACCTGGCGGCACGCGTCCAATATTACTTTTGTTTTTAAATGTGGGAACGATTTGATTGCCGGTACGCACGAATACTCACGAATACGAATATTTAGCCACGATACATAAAAAATAAACACTGTAATCATCCAAAAGTGGTGGACAGCGTTTGTAGTTCGAGTCTGGAAATTCTGTCGCATATTCTTGTCTTATTATAATAGTGTCTACCGTTGCTGTTTTTTTTTATTTAAAAGGTTTAATAAAAGAACACGGAACATATAAATAACATTTAATCGCAGCATTACAAAGTATTTCTCGGCGACTGTCCTGAGACGAGCTTCAGTAAAATTTGAATTTGATTATATGGAGGCAATTACCATTTACTATGAGAGATATTGTTTACGGCTACACTTTTTTTTGACGAAACTATAGAATGCAGTCGATTGATCTCCACATGCAACCTCAAACAGGACTGAAGTTCTATATGTACTAATCTATCGAATTAGGAATTATCCTGTAATGCTAGATTTAGTTTTTGAAAAATAAATAAATAAAATAAATAAAAAATAAATATGAAGTCTACGTAGATCCGTTGCAATTCCCGAAGACATGACCACCTCGTTTTAAGTACAGCCGGCAGCCACCCCTCTCTAACAGAAACACAAGAGTATCACGGAGGATCATAACAACGGTGGTACCTCCCCGGTCGAACTATAGTTTTACCATCTATCGAACCTTCCAAGCGAGGTGACCATCTTAATCCTCAAACGTAGCAACGTATTAACGTAAGATCATAGATAGAACTTCGTTTTGATTTGAATTTAATTGTGGGCGTCTATGGACCGCTTAAACGTCAAGTAACTTACAATTTTTTTTTCTATTAAAAATAGTGCTCGTTTGCTACATTCATGTTAAAAAAACCGTTTCATCATTTTTATCAATTACAACAAAGATAAGTGATTCTATCAAATACATTTTAATCAAGACACCCTCTCTTCAAGCCGAGCATCCCGGCGGAGGGCAGCGCGGGCCGATAATCTATCGAAATCAAAATCAACGGACATGTGCCATTAATCGGAGTACATCCTGTATTACTCAATCAGTTTCTACCCTTAGAACTAAACACACCGGAATTAAAACTCTATTACAATCACATAAGAATGTTAAAGTTTCAAAATAAGTCATATATTGTTTTTTTGTAAACTTTACACATTGTAAAATAAACTTTATTTATAATTTAATAAGGTTGATCATAGATTGACGACGAAGTTTGATGATTGCATGTGGATGCGGGCAATAATCGACGTTGCTAAACGGTTTATTAAAACTTGAACAAACAGTTACTTGTTGGCTTGTTAGGGGCCATAATGGTTACGATTTATTTGTTTACCCTTTCCGAATTCTATTGACCGCTATCGTCGTACATAGCACTAATCATTCATTTATTTAAAACGTCGCGAATATTTACGAAATATCCGAACTAAAATACAAGTAAAGCCAACTTAGTTTTATAATAAGACAATTATAGGCGATGCTTGTAGCGTGATGTCATGCTAAACATCAGTATTGAAAACAATAATGTTTTGAGTAATTTTAATTATTTTGGAAAAAAAAGTAAAAAAATCACAAGTAATCCATGAAATAACGTGCATGAAGATAAAGTGCATTTCTCTTTCAGGTTAGTTCTGATACTTCTAAAAAATATATTGTGGTATCTGTTTAATAATTGAAGGATTAATGGCCCAGTTGAGTAATTAAAATTATTCATTAAAAATAGCTACTAAAATAATCTCCTTTTACTTTTTTGCTAAAAGAAGATTTTTTAGGATTTTATTGAGATTTTAAATTCTACTTATGGTTAGGATACCTCATGACATTCCGTCTCCAACTCAGTGATACTGTATTTATATTGTTATCCGAACTACACATTACAATTACAACAATTACAAGAGCATGAACCTCAGTTCCATACATTGCATTACCCACGAAAAAGAGAAGGGAAATCGCAGATTTTTTCTCCGATGGAGTAACCTGCAAAGTAATTTACACGTCCGCAAGCTACAGTAGGTACTCGTAGTAGGTACACGACATTTTGAAACAAGACACAAACGTGTAGAACGTTATAACTCTCTGCAAAGTTATGATGTTAAATTAATGTAATTTTCCATACCTAGTGAAAAGTTAATTTCACAAAGATTCAATTAATGTTGTGTTGTGATATGGAACCCAAAAACGAAGGCGTATGATAGATAGATTAATCTACCTGTAGCAGTTAGCACCTGCAAGTAGGTACCCGTTACATAGAATAAAGTTGTCTATGTTGTACGTAGATATATGGTGTTGTATCTTGTGCATTCTGAGCTAACGGTTTCCTGTCATCTTCAGGCCATGAGTTCACCAGCTTGAGGAGCGGTCTATATTCCTTTTTTTTTCGACGTGAGCGCGACTTGAGTACCTTTCTTCCCTAATGACAGGGGGGGGAATTAAATTGCCTCTAATTAAAATATGTAATTGATAGATACATATTTTAATTAGAAGATTACTTATTTTTGCACTTGTATCTCAATTACTTCTAAAAATGTAATTTGAAATTGATTTTATAAATGGTTTCAAATATATTTGAAGATAAATATTATTGGCGGTCTTACTAATGCGGTGCAAATCGTTATATATAATATAATTTGTCTGATAGTACATTTGAAAATCAAGTGTTCTAGAAAGAATTGTTCTTTTACTAATTATTATAAAGCAGAGCTGGATACGTTATATTCTATTGCCACAACTTAGTACCTGACTGTATTGGATAACTAATAATTGTAAAGAAATGTTAAAAGCTGTATTTTGTATTTTATAGTAAAAGTGTAGCGAAATACGAAGCATAACTTTCTCCACAGCACGAGTAAGTTGATCACGGATAAAGACAACTGAAACTAATCACGGCTCTATAGAATCACTTAGAGGCTTTATTAAAATTGCTAATCGATGAGGTCGGGGGCAAATATTTATTCAAACGGTCAGTGAGACCAGTCTCCTACAAGATCCAATCAACAAATTTCACACTTCAGTTGACACAAACATGTCTATTTACACAAAATTACATATCGCGTCGTGGTGTCGTCGCGTCGTCCCGCACGTGTCGGCCACGTGTCGTGCCCGCCTTCCGACTAATTATCTCGTTTATTGCGTTTACTCCCTCATGACACCTTTACTTTGGGATTCGGTTGTTACGTGTATTGTAAGTTGCAAATGTCAATAGGCCACAGTCCCACGACTTGTGTAGAACGATTTACAGATTTAAGCAACGTGGGGCTTCGTCGGAAGTCGGATGGGTGACTACTAGTATACAAAATTTTATGCACGTAATAGATAAGTTATAAATTAAATACTAAAAAATAGAATATAACATAGGTACATATTTACAAAACAATGAGATAATAGAAATAATATAAAATGGACATAAAATCGTTAATATTCAGAAACGTTGGTTGTGACGTCACTTGTTTGTTCACGACTATGAAAAGCATTTGGACTCTACCGAAAGGGACTCAGTTGGTTCGACTACCGAGCCGCGTGGAGGTCTGCTTGGGGACCAAAGTTGAGTAAATATATTTTATTATTTATTAAGGTAATTAATCTATTTTCTATGTACTTGATGTACTTGATGTACATATCTAAGTAATTATATCATATTATTATCATTACTATATTATTGTTATTATCGTTTTGAAAATACCAGTTTAATAAATATAAATAATGAATATAATCTTTGTATCTACTTACTATAACCCCGCTGACAAGGTTTCCTTTTGTTTAGTAAAACGTAAATATACAAAAGTATATAATATTATATAGTAATAGAATCTGTTACACGCTTCCGAGCTCTTAACATACTCAAAGCTGGTGCTGTTTTCACCGATAGATGGTTGTCATCAAAGTTTGTCGAAGAACTAATAAGCGGTTTGAAAATAGACTTAGGCTTGGCCGTCACTCGTGCCTTAACCAATACCTTACCTTTCAGTAGTTCAACGTGGTGGAATATCGTTCAATTGGACAGAGACGTACTCAGTGGGGTAATAATGGAATTGCACGAATGCTATTATTACTAAATATTATTTTAATTTACACAGAAATTATATTACATACATTTGCAAAATAATAAAATTGTAGTTCGACCGGAGAGGAGAAGTACCATCACCAACGACGCAAATGTTGTGCTTTGATTGGAATTACGGTTGAGTAGCAACGCACCTTTCTACGAGCTCAGATAAAACTTCAGCCCTGTTTGAGGTGATATGTGAATGTGAACTGCAGCGACAATCTTCTTATATTGAACAGGTGAAAAACCAGAGAGCAGACCACCTGATGTTACACACAGACTGGAACAGTCGCCTTGCTTGTAAGTGAAGCCGGCGGCCGCGCCTCTTCAACCGAAATTCAAAAATTGCGGACTATGAGGAGCGCGATGGTCGTTCTACGACTAGTCGAACTATGCTTGACATAAGCTAGCCTACATGCTTGTTTGCTACTCTTCTCACATAAAAATGTAGGTAACTAATTTGTTCGGCTTCGTTTAGTCTAGTCATTAATGTCCCTATTTGCTAAGCCGGTTGTGGGTTCGATTCCCATCACGGATAAATATATATTTGTGTGATGATTAGGCACGAGTATTTGCTCTGTGTAGATTATACAGTTGTAGTTGTTGGTAGATGTATGTTTCACTAGCCGATAGAGGCGTCTGTAGGCAAGCCTCGCCCGACGTAATCTGTGCCGCTCTCCGCACTCCCAAAGCGATTATCGGTGGCAAATATTTACCGACCTCCCGTTGACAGCCCTCGGCCGTCCCTCGGCCCTCGCATCTGCGCTCCTAATTAATTGACCTTTAAGAGGTTCATTTTGCCTTTCATATTGATATTTGGTAGTTTGCAAAATATACGCCTATTAAACCCGTTGTATTTATGATTAGGATTGACTCAGTGCGTGTTCAATATCCACTTCTTTGAAGATCCGTAACCAAATGGCTAATTAATTTTGAACTAAAACACTAATTAAAAAAGTATTTTAATGAAATTTGAGTGCCATGCGACAGCTCGCGTGGTGCAGTGGTGACCACACCGTTCAGTGCCGGAAGAATTTTCGGGTTCAATTCCAGACCAGACAGATATCGGAATGGACGAATATAGATATCTGATCTGGGTTTGAGTGTGTGCCCATGGCATCAACGGCGTAAGGATTCTTAGTGTACGACAGTAAGTGTAGACATTATCTAGCGTTAGTATTCATATAAATTTGCTTAATAATATTACTTACCTGTTTGTCCGTATGTTACAAATATTGTGGAGTTTTTTTTGGACAAAATAAAAAAAATGAAATGAAACGTAATAAGCAATTGACACACACGATTGGCTGTCTCGTGCGCTCACGATCTTCCTAAAGTTATACTGTGTTATGTTTATTTATCAAGAACTGATTTAAAAAGAGTGCCGAGAGTTTTTTTTACCTCCGGCTTTTTTCTCCCGGTCAACGTTAGCCAACAGGACGCTCAACGCCGATGTACTGATTTTACACTTTAACCTTGACATTCATTAAGTGTATGTAAATGAAATAAAATATTTGAATTTGAATATCGCTTAGCGTACATTGTGATTAAATTATTGGCACTTCAATTAAAAGTACGCATTCTTATTATTGTTTTATATTTTGTAGCAAACGAATTCAGTGCACCTGGTGAGGGGTCAGTGCCGCACAAAGACATTTGTAACAAACTCCACACAGAACCTGAGTCCCACTTGAAATCGATCACAGATGCATTGCTGCTCCTGACGACTAAGATGACACCATACTACCAAAACGCAAATAAGATTCAGGCTAGAAATGGTTGTGGCGGTGGTACCTTCCGGTCGAAGCGTTTAAGTTCTAACACCTTGCAGAATCATATATAAATTATTTTATTGACAGAACCCTTAAAATGTATCCATAAGTATAACTATCTATTTTATATACTGTACTGCTCTCTACTGAACACTCCCCACAACAAAAGCTATCTGCAAGTGAAAGTGTTGAAATCGGGACAGACGGATAGGTATAAAATTATTTTTAACATATTTTAGTGGCTCTCTAAAATATGGGAATATTTGCAAATTGCAACGTTTGGCTCCTCCGTCTTAAAGGTTGCCGATCCCTGGTATAGGCCTATGAAGGCAATTTTTAGTTATAATCTTTTCTAATGCACCGCTGATTCGGAACGCGGTATCTCTATTCTCATCTTTGTCATTGTTTTTCTTTTCTTTGCTGACTTACGCTACGTAAAGAACTTATTTGCAATATATCAGGTTTGTTAGTTCAGCAGTCGCGTCTGTGTGTATGAGTCTGTGAGCCACCATATTTTTAATTTAAGTACTCTTTTTTTATTAAGTCGCAAGCAAGTATGCAGTTCTTCTGATGTTAAGTGGTGACTATCGCCCATCAAAGTTTAAAATTAACTCCATGCAGAACAAGAGTCCAATTAAAGTGCATTGGTATTCCTTAACAATAAGAGGTACCTAGGCTTCATGCTTTAGCCGGTAAATGAATATTTAATTGACATGTAAATTAAAGGCTTAAAGGTGGTAGAGCCGTTAGATCTCGCTCGGGGCGGCATCACCGCCACCCTGATAACCCGCCGTACACAATTGTTTCGGTTGGGGAGGTGTGGTTGCCGGATACACATTATTGTAGGCGACCATCAGTCCTCAAGAGTAGGAACGCATCCGCGTCCATCCTTAAATAGAACTTCTGTTCTATTTGTGATTGGACGTGGTTGTCCATGGGCTGCAGTGACACTTAACATCAGGTGGCCGGAATGCCATTTTCTTACTCTCACAATAATAAAATAAAAAGATTTTCTTCACTTTACATGTGCAGCAGTACCTTCCTAATCGAACCGTGTATGTTCTACCACCTGGGGACATACTTCCACTCCGATTATTGGTAGGTGGATGGTAAAAAAATGACGCATCGTTTAGGTACCTACCCCATACTCATAATCTGCCGTGATTTCATTCTTATATTTCACTTGGAGATATACGGTTGCCACTTACAAGCGAGGCCTCCCTCTTAGTGTTCAGAAGTAGCAACGAATGTCTGTGTACACTAAGCAATATACGATATACC
The DNA here is from genome assembly GCA_018251015.1 of Phocides pigmalion okeechobee. Classification (NCBI taxonomy): domain Eukaryota; kingdom Metazoa; phylum Arthropoda; class Insecta; order Lepidoptera; family Hesperiidae; genus Phocides; species Phocides pigmalion. The sequence continues at coordinate 5,311 of DWON01004401.1, read as the reverse complement.
TACATTAAGGCTTCAGTTCCGATTGAGATAATTCATATGCCCACTGTAGATCCAGAGTGCATTTAAGGGATAACATTATGAATCTATAAAATTCTCGGCTTTGCGTGTATTATATTTATAAAACACAATCTTTAATAATTATATTTATTGATTAAAATCACATAACAATCCGTCGCGTAATTTAAAAGATCTAATCGTACAGATGGCGGGAAGCGGCCTTGTCTTATAGTATGTAGAGATGCGCTACGGCAACTATCTTTGTTTAATGGGAGAAAAGTAGCAAACAAGTATGTAAAGCACCTGATGTTAAGTAGTCGCAGCCCGTAGACATCCAAGTACTTCCACAAACACAACTGAAATTCTATCTGAACTCGAACGTAGATACGTTGCTACTCCTGAGGACTAAGATCGTCGCCTTGGTCCAATGTTTAACAGACAAACGCACCTCTTCAACGGAAACACAAGTAATACTTTGCAGCGGATTATGAGGGCGGCGGTAGTACCTCCCCTGTCGAACTATAGTTCCCCACCATAAACTACTTAACATCAGGTAATCGCACACTCATTTACTACTCCTATAATATAAAAACAACAACGTGGGAATAGAGTTTATTTAAGTAAATGTAAACCACTATAGTTAATATTACCTGACGTGGATTTCAGATGAAATATGCTAGCATAAACAAGTACGACTTACGTACTCCCATCGTATGCATTGCCACTCGAACTCTATCGATAGAGCATAACGAGGTGTTCCGGAAATCAGTTACCATCGTACATATGTGTTTGAAATCAATAGAGCGACTATATAACATGTTGCTATAAACTAAACTTGTCCTGAGTGCTCGCGAAAGGGCGGTCGCCTAAATTATTCAGTAACCAAGCAACACTGAGCACCTATACGCCTCTCTTTGTAACCCGCGGACACTGCATAGCGCTATTTCTTTCGTTCTTTCTATAGCGGTATTGCGCTTTCGTCCGCCTCATACGGTCGTCTCCGTCTGTCCTGCGCGGAGTGCATAAGTATGTCTCCTTCGCTCTCATTAGGTTAGTCTCAGTGAACCGTGTTTGCTCGACGTTTGCCAGTCGCATTTTGTTTTGTGTGTGGATACAGAGTAGTTCGTGAGCACAGAGATACAAATGTTTATCTATAAAAATTTATATTGCAGCTATCTTTTTTAAGCTGAAGTGTACGTCAGAATATACACCCTACCCTTCACTACGTCATAGATACGTGGTTCACAGCCCGCACACACAAGTAGCCACGACAACTAATGATAATGTGCAAATTTTTGTGTTTATATATTTGCAAATGATGTTTAGATGCGTGTTTATACTGCCGAGCTTCTTGAAAGTTTATAATTCCTTACCGGAAGTTGTAATGCAACGCTAGTTTTCATAACGAGATAAGACATTCAATATGATTGTCTACTTCAACCTTTACCCTTCCATCAATATTTATTTCTTATTTCTATAAAATTCAGAAAATGTAGATGTGTCAATATAACGTGAGCGGTGTCGCAAGTATGTAGATGTGTTCCTGAGGACTAAGAAGGTCGCTTCGTTGTAAGTGTAGCCTGGAATCGCACCCCTCTAGCCGAAATAAGGGTTATTTCATGTCGTATTATGTGGTGTCATCCCGGTCAAATTATAGTTCTAGCATTTATCAAAATCTGTATTATAATTGATTACTATTTTTGTAACTAAATTATACTGCAATAAAAGAATTAGCAAAAACAGAATCATAATTTCATAAAGTAGGTCGCAGTTTTGTTTAGAAGGTAAGAGCCTGACCTCACAGAAGCTAAGTGCAATTTGGTTGCATCATTATGTACAGTCGCTAGTCGGCAGCGACGCGGGCGATTGACGTCATCTTTAAAAGCTTATGCCTTTATCTGTGTGGCTATGTATATGTCTTTTTATGTAACTGTCTACTTATTTGCGATTGAGGACATCATTAAACGAAATAAGGAGGCCATAGTCTCCGATGCTGGCTAAGTAAATATAAATTGGTAGACATACCTTTCTGAATTTTACGGAGAAATGTCTGGGTAGGTAGATATAGATTTTCTTGAGTCCTGCCCAATTAAGGCAAACGACAACTATTTTTATATACGCAAATAAGTTGCAAAAATCTGAGTTACGTGCCTGCGATTCGGTACCCGGGCCCCCCGGGCAAAAGTGAGTAATTTTAATCACTGAGCTATCGGCGTTTATTTGTTTGCAGTGGAAATAAAGTACCAAGGTATTAAAAATGTTAATTTAATTAAATATAGTTTAATTAATATATATCCATAACTCAATCGTATTCATATCAAGTTACATGTATTGAATACTTTTAAGAAAAAATTAACAGAAATTTATCAACAAAGTTTATTAAACTGGATACATCATAAATTGGCCAGATTGGCCTTTACTCTCATCAAGATAGGGGATCCATTATCAGTTGTTAGACAGAAATAAAATTATGATAATGATGAAGTGGGCAATTATATGCGTGATTATGCACAAATATTTCAGTTATACCTATCAAGAAGGTCCCGGAAAACTCGCGACAGAGTTAATTTATGCGCGAGAGGGCGCTCGACTGGAGTCGTGTTTACAGTAAGCCGTGTTTATTTTAATCAAAAGAATAATAAATGAAGAAGCTGTCACCTGTCGCCGTTTGCATCACAAAGGCGGTCGAGTGGGGCGGCGCGGCCAGTTTAGGTTAACTGGGGTCTGCGGGGGAAATAGATTGTGTTGGTGGTGTCTTGAAGCTTTGACTTTACTTTGAAATGCATTTTAATGTAATATGTTTTTACAAAAATTGTGACGAATTTGTTAATTGTTGTATAATTTCACTGATATCGACTGATAAACTCGTCACATTAGGAAATTTAGTGCAAGCTATACTTTTTTTATTTAAGAGGGGTAGTAAATGATTGTTCAGGGCGCTTAATGTTAAGTAACCTTAGACCATGGAATGAATTACCTTCTACTTGAAGTCGTAAGTAGATGTTTTACTACTCCTGAGGACTATGATGGTCGTCTCGCTTTAAAGTACAGCCGCTACACGCAGCTCTCGAACACATAAGATATAGCTGATTGTCAGAGCGGCGGTGATACCTAAATGACGGGTAGGAAAGATCTATCAGTTTTCATGTACCGCCTACATTTACCTAAGTAGGTACACAGTTATTGGTTGTAATGTTGATGGCTTATTTTTATTTCATGTAGGTACCTACGTATATATAGGTGGGTAACTACTTAGACAGTTAAATATAATAAATAGATAAATAGTAAGGACGCGTTGTGAAGAAAACTCTAAGTCTCCTCTGTTAACAGAATGTGACCTATACCAGCACTAGCACGTAAAGGTTGCGGCCACGTGGTTCTGGTACGAAGAACGTACATAGGTACAGAGAAGACGTAGGTATTTAGTAATATTAAACTTCAAAGCCATAAGTAAAACATACAAATTTGTATCTTCAAAAACAAATAAAAAAGGCAAAAGCTCAAAGCAAATATAAGGAAAGCTATCAGGCGCCCCTACAATCGATGATAGAATCCCCGATTCTCTTAATTACGGCGAACTCATACCTCCCTTCGACGACGAAGTAAATGTAAAGGACCTACTCGAGCTCTCCCAACAAAGAGCGGAGAAGTCTCAATTAAATAAATCCTTTAATAAGCAAATAGGCAGAAGAAGAGGCCGCGCAGGATCAAAGCGATCTCGATGTCGCTAAACATGTTCTCGGTGCCTATAGTTAGCCTAGGTACTGGTCGATATTCCGATACTTAAGTATATTCTAATAAATCAGTAGTTGGAATAGATACGACATCATCTTATGGTTATTGTTATAGCAAGAGTTTCGCGGAATTATGTCAACATATTTAATTGTATATAAATCTTTGCAAGTAAATAAAATGTTTACAAGTAAATAAATGGAGTGTCTGTTTGTAACATTAAAATAACCGCTTCTTACCAGGTAACTACATATATATGTATGTATACATGGTACATATATAAAAATAGCATTTTTTACTACTTTTGGCTGCGTGTTTGTGTCGGCTAATCTCTGGAACGGCTGGACCCATTTTGACGGGACTTTCACTGGCAGATTGCTGATGTAATAAGGAGTAACTTAGGATTTCTTTTATGTTCCAATTATATAAAATAAACGCGGACGAAATCACGGGCACAGCTAGTCTTATAATAGTAAACACATCTTCGCTTAGAATGCCGACACCGGAAGTCCTTGAATCTTCCTCTCTCCCTCCGCACTCCGCGCAGTAGAGTAGTGAGCAAGAGTGTAGTTGACTGCTTTGTGAAACATTTGCGGGTGTGTCTTGGGTTTAAGATCATCTAGAATGCCGTGACGGCAAACCGCCTGATGCTCTGTTATGCAGTCATAACCCCTCTACGTCATTCTATTTTTATTGTATTGTATCACTATCGTAACAATACGTAAAGAAAAAGGAATATTTATTTCGTCATAAAATAAGAATTCACTGACGAAACTATTTTTTTTACTTATTTTACTCCATATTTAACTTTTTTTGTAATGTCATTATAAATACTCTCAATAAGCACCAATTTGGATGTTTCATATCTGCCGGAGGCTCAAACGTACCACATTTTTATTAATAGAGTTGGGAGTAGCATACGGAGCATGCAGTATACTTGATTTGTTTTATGCGCGAAGAATATCAAACGAATATGATTTCAAATAGTCGCTGCAGTCGATGGAAATCCACGTGCAACCTTAAACAGGACGGAAGCTCTTGAGCTCGTACATGCGTTACATAGATGCGTTGGTATTCCTGCGGATTGAGATGGCCACCTTGATGTAAGTGTAGCCGGTCTGTAATAAAAAAGTCGTTTTACTAGGAATTATGAGGGCGACGGTGGTATCTAACCATTCGAACTATAGATCTGCAACCTATCAAGTTAACACCTGGTGGTATCTAGGTAGTTATTGACGCTCATAAATATATAATCAAACACAAATTGGTCTGAGATTTTACTCGAAGTTGACCACACGTGTTGCTTTTCCCGAGTACCAAGATGTGTTCCTCGTGTGACTTAGATGTGTTGCCTTATAAGTTCCTTTATATTGGTTATTATTGTTTTGTCTTATTTCTTTGTAAATTCCTTAAGTTTTTACATTTTAACACTTTCTCTGCGGCGCGGATATATATGATCGGGTCAGCATTGCCCTAAGCTGGAGCTTGTTCGATTAGACTGAAGATACACCGACAAATTACTAAAATATTGTATTTTTAGAATCTGTGTATCATCTACGAATACACAGATGTAATGTCCGCC
>DWON01004400.1:0-16307 GCA_018251015.1 Phocides pigmalion okeechobee | reverse complement strand
CTACGTTCGAGCTCAGATTGGATTTAATCGTATTTGTGGTTGTATGTGGATGTCTGTAGGCTACGACTAGTTAAGCGGTTGCTGCTCCTGAGGACTAAGATGATTCGCACTTTTGGCAGCTACAGCGACTGCTTAATAACAAAGTGGCTTGTACAATATTTTTTGCCTGCTTTTCCGGTGAAAAATTAAAATCATTCATTTAATACGTCTAAGCAGACAACATATAACAGAATTACTTCCTATATCGAAATGAATAAATGTTAATGAAATGACCCACATGACATGTCTAATAAACATCTTGTCTATGGTAAAATAAAGAAGATAGCAACATTTTATGACGTCATAAACTTACCTTGCAACTCCATTTCGAGAACACGTGTTATTCGTTAATATTCGTTTATACTGTCGTTACTTGTTACACAAAATATTAACATTGTTTATGTAAGAAGAGCAGCAAACGAGCACGCAAACCACCTGATATTAAGTAACCGCAGCCCATAGATATCCATGTAAAATCTCAAAAACGACTGAAATCGAATCGGAGCTCGGATGTAGATACAATAATTTAATAACAGATATTAACTTGGTCTAAAGGTGGGAGAACTATAGTTCGACCGGGAAGGTACCACCGCCAGCCTCATAATCCGCCGTAGAGCATTACTTGTATTTTGGTTGGAGAGGTGCGGTTGCCGGCTACACTTTAAAGCGAGGCGACCATCTTGGTCCTCATCATTCAATCCTCAGGAGTACCAACGTATCTACGTTCGGGCTCAGATAGAATGTCGTGTTTGTGTTTGTACGTGGATGTCTATGGGCTGCGACTACCTAACATCAGGTGCTTTGCATGCTCGTTTGCTACTATTATTATACTTGACTCGAAATGTATTATACGTAAAATTATTAAATGTACATGTCTAGTATATAAATATACTGTGATAAATTACAGTAATATGTTGGACAAGACAAAGAAAATAAGCCAGAACGAGTTTTTGCGAGACAACCTCCATCCTGCAAGATAGATTACAATTTTCTTATAACTGGATGCTGTACTTTTAGATAGCTGAAGATATATGGAGATAAATATAAGAGTCAAAATATGTACAATATTTTGTGTGTTTAAAAAAATATATAGAAATTTGGACGACTCAATACTTGGTATTTCGATACGTGACAAAATTCGAATGACGAGCTCCGTAGACGAACAAGAGATACCGATAGCTCTCAAAATTTGCAGGTTGAACTGGCAGTCCAGGGCAGATTGCTCGAAGGATGGAAAGAAACGTCCTCGATGGCGACCATGTCTGGGCAAAAGGAGCACAGGGCGTCCCCCAACCAGGTGGACTGACGTGATGAAGATGGTGGGAAACCTCTGGATGCAGAGTGCAGATCGATCTGGGTCAGGCCATCTATGGGAGACCTATGTCCAGCGTCCAAAAACTTTTGGATGGAAGGACGACAATTTTTTTATATAAACATGATAGAAGATAGAATGACTATAGAATGGGAGATAACAAAACTATAAGGAGACAATTCTAGTGATGAGGCTACATCTTCATTTTGCATCGGTTTTAGTAGAGAGTCTTTTTTTATTATTTTGGCACGGTTTGGAGAACAACAGTTGCGGTCATACAGAGATTCTTATTCTCTAAAAGCAGAGAAAACGGTAATCGAGGAAGTTATAGTAAAAGAATATGCCATATAACCAGGTACCTTTGCAAGGTTCCTCCCCGTGAGAAAAGAAAGGTAGATACTAGGTAGCTTTAATGTGTCAAAATTTCCACATAACTCAATTTCTCCAAAAAATATATGAGCTATCCCTCACACAACAAAAAGAGACAGTAATTAATGGGTTTATAATGAATGTCTATGACATCTCTGTTACCGACTAAAAGCTTTTTGTTATATCAGTAATATCCCACGCCGCTCATCATTATCTCCCAAAAAAATATTATCTAGACGTTAATCACAATTTTTCATTTTTACACTGCCCTAATAGTGCCGTTTAATATTGTTTTTAATATGATTTCCTTTGTGTCAAATAAAATTAAAAAATAAGTTAAATGAATAATAATAATGCTGAATCATATCCCACTCTAGGTTTCCGTTGTCGTGGGCACCGTGAAGACAAGTAAACAAACACCCAGACCCAGAGCCGATACCTGAATTTTATTATTTAGTCGCCTGTTTGGTCGGGAGTCGAATCCAAATCCCTCTTTTTCATAAATGTAATTTCGATAATTGTGTATTTGTTTTTGAATGTCTATAATGAAATATCACTATATGATTTGAAATAATTTTATTATAGCGAAATTTATATATTTTACTTTTGTTTTGTTACTCACGGTTAACGATTTTTGATTTTTAATTGCCAATATTTAATCGGTACATAGTTAAAAATACTCCTAATTCGTAAATAATACCTTTGAAGGTATGGTAAAATCATCGGAATCGGTTAACGACTTTTCTAATAAGACAATAATAATTAAATGCACTTACTTAAAAAAGCAAATATTTACATCGACTCGGGTATCGTGTCGGTCGATTGGTTCAAATTCAAATTTCAATTTAAATATTTTATTTCATTGTGTTTTATAGATATAAGGAATGTCAAGGGTGCAATGTAAAATAAGTACATCGGCTTTGAGCGCCTTGTAGGCTGAGATTGACCGGGAGAAAGAAGCCGGCGGAAAAAACTGTAGGTTCAGGTTTAGTAACCCATATTGTGATCAACTAGAACATCTGTCCTACATACAGTCGGCTATAGATATCCATGGATGGCAGTGAATTTACCATGAGGTAAACTGCAAGCTCGTTTGTAACTTATATCTTATGCAACTAACATAAAAACACCTTTCATTTTATAACACGCTTTTACATTGTTTATTAATGAAGTCATATTCAGCTGTCTAATTACATTTTAATTTAAATTTTAAAAATCAAATATTAAGCGTGGGGTTTACATAATACCAAAAAATTTTTGATGGTCTACGAGACCAAATAGTTTAGGAATCTCTGCTTTTAAGCCTTATACTTTGCTATTTCTAATAAAGCAAAACTTGAAAGAAAACCAGGCGCTCTCTGAAACGAAGCCATAAAAATACCGCTACAATTTCAACAGCTGAAGGAAAATTCTTACGACGCTTACAGCACCATAAAAGAGCAAAGTGTCCGCTGAAAGCGATGTTATTATTAAATTTAACAGAATTACGCTGGTAAAATACTTTGTACTTTGTAAAGTTTACTACGTACTGCGCCTGTGCGGCTGAAGGTCTGGAACTCTTAACTTCATAAGCTTCAGTTGTATGGAGCCCGCCCGCCCGGTGACGCGAAATACGCGCTTTACCCGCTGACAACTCGTTCGAAGTTTAAAAGTAATGTGTTCCGTTTAAAAAGTATTGTGCGTTATGAAGTTCTGGAGTAACAGTTCGTACGTTCCAAGTTTGACATTGCACACGTAAGTTTTACTTTTTTGTGTGTTACATTATTCTTTTTTAATGTTCCAAATTTGAAATTGTTTTTGTATATTTTTTCTGTTAAGATTTCTTTTTTATATATTGTAAGGTGTTCGTGCAATTAATAATAACAAATAATAATAGAAATTTAAAACCAAATACGAAAGTTATATTTTATAAAATAAAAATAAGACGTTATGTTTTTGATTAACAAAACACCAACTTTTTAAAATAAAAGGTTCACTCATAATATGTTTTTATATGTTTATGAGAAGTACCTGCATCTATAACCATGGCTTATACTTTTATACTTTTCTAGTAAATGCTATAAGGATTTATAGTACCTTACGCTATCCTCATTTCATTCAAAACTGGTATTCCCGCCCTTTCCGCGGCTATGCCCACGCAAAAGTCGATATTACAAAATTTAATTTTTCAAACTCTTTTTTACCTCCTTAAAAGAGCAATTCCTAAAATTTCTTTGATATATAGAAATATTTTTACTCTTTCAAAAAACAATAACTTCCCGTAGTAAATTGTATCTTCTATTTCAACTCTTTCAAGTTCATTTGCGCAACAAAAGTAGTCCATGTCCGTTTCCGAAGTCTAATCTATTTTTATGTTAAAATTAATGTTAATCTGTTCAGCCCTTTCGACGGTACACGCACTTTCACATTTAAAATATTACTACGATTTTAAATTCTTCCACATGAATGAAACCTTCAAATTCAAATATTTTATTTAATTATAAGGGATTACATACACGTAATGACTGTCAATGTTACTATGTTAAATCAGTTCAACAGCTTTAAGCGGTCTAATGACGGGAGAAAAAAGCTGGCGGAAAAAGCTCTCTTTAAATCAGTCATTGATAACATACACATTACAGAATAACTTTAGAATTACAATAAACACAGGAGACAGCTAATCGTGTGTTGAATCCCTTACGATCTCCACACAATTTCGACTAAATTTTCTTCAGTTCATTCAGTTATAAATCTACTTTAATAGTTCTATATATCCACTATATTAATTTATTAATATAATTTATTTATTCACACTTTATTGTAAACCTAAAAATAAGGATTACAAAGGGCCAATTGAATGCCTAATGGCATTCTTCACCAGTCAAACCTTGGTGATAGCCAAAAGGACGTGATGGGTGCTTCAGTGCGAAAGAAATCTGTTTTATTCATTTATATTACTATACTATACTAAATACACACATACATATATACTACATACATACATACATCATCATATACATAAGTACATACATTTTTAGAAGAGTAGCAAACGAGCAGGAAAACCACCTGCTGTCAAGTAGTTGCAGTACATATACATCTACGTACAACCACAAACACGACCGAAATCCTATGCTAATCTGAGATCGAACGTAGATACGTTGCTTCTCATGAGGACTAAGAAGGTCGCCTCGTTTCAAAGTGTAGCCGGTAACCGCACCTCTCCAACTGAAACACTAATATGCTTACGGCGGATTATAAGGCAAGCGGTGGTACCTCCCCGGTCGAACTATAGATCTCCCACCTTTTAATAATTATATATATAAATATGGATCAACGTTAACATGCGTAGTATCTCTGTAGATTATCTCGTAATGTCTAGACTTCTCGACAAGAAACTATGCGATGTGCTAACATTATTTATGTTTTTTTTTTCTTTTTATTATTTATTCAAGTAAAGGTATACAGAATAGCTTAAGTTCTATTTCTGCCAAACTGTAAGCCAGTTTGTCGGCAGTTCCCGGTGCAGTTCTGTCTACTAGATAACATGTGTCTACTAGATAACAACTCAAGGGTAAACAAGAATTCATAAACAATCCCACTATCCTGCAAAATTTTCAGGACACAGTTACTGCAAACGACACTATTGACACTTACGATTAGCTGTCCCGACATCAAAGATATTTTTAATGTGAGAAGAGTAGCAAACGAGCAAGCAAACCAAACTGATATTAAGTAGTCGCAGCAAATAGAATTTCACGCACAACCACTAACACGACCGAAATCCTATCTGAGCTCGAACGTACATATGTTGCTACTCCTGAGGACTAATATGGTCGTCTCGCTAGCAGGCAACCGCGCATCTTCAACCGAAACAGAAGTAATGCTTTACGGCGAATTATGACGGCGGTGGCGGTACCTCTATAGTCGAACTGTAGTCCTTCCACCATTCTAAAAAGGTTTTTATATCTCCTGTTTTATAACCTCTAAACACGCAAATTTCTTATCATTGGACCTTTGACGGTGAAGAGATTCTGACACACGATTAGCTGTCTCGTGTGCTCATCATCTTTCTAAAGTTATACTGTGTAATGTGTATTTATCAATGACTGCTTTAAAATGCTAAAAAAATCATCAAATTTAATTTTAGACATACGTTTTATGGATGCTGATGAAAAATGCGCTGGTTTATATCTCACACACAAAATTGCGATTGCTATTTAGCTCAAGATATTAACCTAATTTATTGACATAATTATAATAAAAACCTAACCTAAATAATCTACAGGGACATCGTGTCCCTGTGGTATGGTGCCAAGATCGCGGGCCGCATTCCCGAATTGAATAGTAAACACTACTATCTGCGCAGGATATGTCCAGATATGTTGTCACCAGCGTCGTCACATGTTAATTAATTATGTAAATTGTTGCTTTAATAGTGTAATGTAAATGTCGTTAAGTACACATAATAGACATATCTGTTATGTATACTTCCGGAATACCCAATATGTTACTTACACTTAGCAACGTATAGTGCAAAACAAATACATATTTGCTGACGTTACTAATGTGTTTACCACGATACTACCGGAGTGTTCGCAAAACAAGCGTCTTGTTACAAGTGAAGCAATTTTTCCAAACAAAAGTAATAAAGCTGTGTACTCGTAAACAGATAAACATAGACTTTGAAATAAAGGTTAATTCTGAATAGATGACGAAAGTGGTTTTGTTATTGCCGTGGCTTGGATACCAGCTTCCATTAACCGCGCGATAAACAGCGAGATCGGTGCAAGTCCATAAAGTACAGGAGTCCCACTACATTCGAAGGTCGGACAACTGTAGGTCGACCAGGATGATACCACGGCTGCCCTCATAATCCGCAATAAAACATTTCTTGTATTTCGGTTGGGGAAGTGCGGTTGCCGGCTACAATTTGAAGCGAGGCGACCATCTTAGTCCTCGGGAGTAGAAACGCATCTAATTTTTTGTTTCTTATTAATACTTTTTTTAGTTGGATTTTTTTATAAAAGCGCGTTCTTTTGTTGTTTTTTAACTATCATTTATATAGAATAATTAAATAAAAGTTTCTTTTGATTTTTTACCAATATTTGTTTGTTGGATTATCGACACAAGAAACAGTGTTTTCAATTGAATAAACAGTAGCTCAGCTGATACATTATTGACTGGTCTCATAATTATGAGTAACACATCATGCGTTATTAGTCACAATAATTTAAATACGCAACACAACACAATAACTTAAATATCATAATTAATTTATCTTTAAAAACAAAATGATTGCAAAAAAGACGTAGATTTTTAATTTTAACCAAAAATAATCATGTAACGCATTTTGAAAACACTGAATACATACAAATTTATTAAGTTTCATCTTATGGATGTATGAAGTCTCATCTTTTTATTATCGTATGAAAAATGATAGGTCTGTATCAATTTTGATAAGGGTCTCTTGTCTTCCCAAATCCCGATTGAGTAACTTTTGAAAGCTGTCTACACGTGTCACCTACTGACGGTTTAAGGCCACGCCATTCGACTAAGACAAAGGAGTTTATTTATTATGGGAAACTGTATTCTTGACTATAGTAAACCAGAATATATCACAAATTTATTAGAAAAGAAGTTAAAAAAAAATTTGAATATTTTTATTCAAAGAAGATTCTTAACAAAACTCTTTTTGAACGTCTATAAACTACCACCGACTCGTATGGTGTTTCGTTCTAAAGAAGAGTCGACAAAAGAAACTCCGAAAGACACATCTCTTTTATCTTTAAAATGTAATTTACAAATAATAACTTAAATTAATGGAGCAAGTGGAGCTGGGGTCGTTTCAGACCATATGAATTTATCATTCAAATAATCATTGGTTTTATAATACGCCTTTTTACACAATGTTTAATAATATTTTTTTAAGTTTCATTTTTCAGTTTATTTTGTTTATCAAACAAACACTGTAAAAAGGCGTATTATAGAACCAACAATTACTTAAATGATAAACTCAATAGTCTGCAACGACACCAGCTGAAATGACACTTTCAAACTTGTGTATTCTGGAGTTTCTTTCGCCGCCTTTTCACAAAAAAAAAACACTTTATGAATCGTGGTAATTTATTGTCGTTTAAAACAATTATCAAATATTATTATTTTTATTCGGTTTTATAGTCTAAATTTAAAGGTACGAGTAAGTATAAAATTTGTGAGTAAAAGTCACAGCAACAAACTTTGATGATACTCATTTAGGGTAATACAACCAATAACATTGCAACCATTATAAACGCAACCATTTTGTATTTGTACAAAGCCGTTGTAGAATTAAGCCGCAAGTATTTTGCATTAGAACTAAGCAGTCGTAGAGGTAAATTGCAAAAATGCTAAAAGTTCTGCAACTTCGCTCATTTGAACATTCAAAATCCAAGAAAATCAACAAGTTAAGATTCATATTATGTCCTTCAGAGATCCCTTTGGCTACGGAGGACGAACGTTTCCTCGCCAAAGAACATACGGTATTATACATTGGTTATTATACAGCAGTGGAACTATGATGAGATTTACCATTTTATACCATTAAAATTACCGTCACGGTACGCTCCGCAGATGAGTAATTTCGAAATAATGGTTATCGAGTTTTCAATTAAAAAAAAACATTATTGAAATACTATGTAAATAAATATATAAAAATCATTAAGGTAAAGCTAATAACAGCGCGATAGAGATGCCATAAAATATACAGACAGACAAAAAATTAAGATAGGTATAAATTTCGTTAATAAAAGATTTTTAATCATCAAAAATATACAATGTATCGGAGAACCGAGCGAAATATTTGAATGATCCGATAACTCGTGGTTGCGTTTCTCGATAGTGGCACATGAATTCTTTCAGATCCCGAAATAAATACGCAAGATTAATTCCGATACGCGAAATTTAATGTTACAAAATCACAGAACTATTAAATTATAAATTCTTGGCAAGAAATTATAAAATAACTGGAGCCGATGGGTTTACGAACACGCGCCATCGTGACACTTGTCAACACAACTTCATTCATTCGAAAATTCTTAATGGCCATTCTTATAACAAGATGGCGACACTTGCAACCCCATCCGGAATTACCCACTCCAAAAATAATTCAATTAAATTGTTTCAAAAATTCACTCAAAATACTTCAAGAAAATAGCTCGCGCCGTTATATATGTATGTATGTATAACAATTTCGTTAATAAAACAAGTTTTCTTATTTTCACACATCAATAAATTCTTGTTTACGGTCACAAATCTCTAAATAGGAAGTAAATGTTATTACCTTTATTGCTATCAACACAGAATGACCTATAATTTTTCACCCGAGCGTCAAAACAGTAGCGATGTGATCCATCTTGTTCCTCCCCTATTTACCTTGTCGTTGCCACAAGGAAACAGGGGATTGATTTATTTTGGCCCAACAGCTGCTAAACTGTCTGTTTCCGGGACACGAAAGGGTTCTTTTCATAGTGTATAGAAGTGACAAGCAGTTCACATGATCAGAACACAATTCTGAACATTGGCACAAAATTTTGACACACGGTAATCAAAATGTGTATAGTGGTCAAAATTCGCGCAGTAGTGCAAATTCGACTGTAATTCGACTGTAATTTTTGTGAGAAGAATAGCAAACGAACATGCAAAACACCTGCAGTTAAGTGGTTGAAGCCAATATACATCTACGTACTGTCTTACGTCTCGTTGTTACAAACGCGACTGAAATCCTGCGTTGCTACTCCTGAGGAGTAATACGGTCGCGTCGCTTCTAAGTACAGCCGGCAACCGCACCTCTCCATCTGAAACACAAGTAATGCTTTATGGCAGATTATGAGGGCGGCGGTGGTACCTCCCCGGACGAACTATAGTTCTCCCACCTTTAATATTTTTTAAGTTTAACAATAAAAGTGAGAGAAAAAAGTTTGATGGGGGAAGTACCAAGTAAGTTTCTGTTTGAGAGGTGCGGTCTCCGGCTACGCTTAGAGATGCGATGTCTCAGTCCTCAAGAGTATAAATGTCAGATACTAACTTTATATATATACTAGCTGTATCCGCGACTTCGTTCGCGTTTATTTTATTCATTTTCACAATATGAAACAACCTACGAATACATGCATCCAGTCATTATTTAATTTCTCGTCCAATTTCCAAAAAAACTTGACTTATTTTCATACACCAAAACCTTCGTCAGGAATCACTCTATCTGTTGTAGAAAACTGTTACAAAATCCGTCCAGTATTTTTTGAGTTTATCGCAAACAGACAGACAAACAGACGCCATGGGAGACTTCGTATTATAATGTTTATATATATATAGTCTCCAGAGACTGCGGAAGCAACCCTTAGCTATTGGAATTTTATTAAAGAAGACAGCGTCATTTTTCATGTTCCCGATAAGCCATCCATCTATTACACCCTTTAACAATGCTTGGTACTACGAGATAATATCAGATCATAACCCAGTTTGGATGATCTGCAGAATTCTTCGCTGGAAAGAGATAATGTGACTTTTAATTTGTAGACTGTTTTACTCTGTTTAATAGATATAAAATAACAATCATAATAAACAGAATCTAACAGGAAATAGCTAAAAAAATCAATGAAAGCTTGACTTAAATAATCTGAAAGAAGTCCGTGCCCATGCGATATGGTGCTGAGAACGCTAGCCGCATTCCTGCGCTGAATATCAATCGTTATTCCTAACGCGAGATATGAACCAACCCTCTTGTCACCAGCAGCGTCGATGAAGCGTGGGACTAGTTTTTTCAAATTTCAGTCAGACCCCACAAACCAAGGATATACTGTAATGTGATTTTACATTGTAACTTTGATATTAATAAAGAGTAATAAAATATAATATTTTCATTTGAATTTGAATGTTTGAACTCTTCAAGTTTTCTGAACATCTCAAAGATTCTCGAGCAACTCAATCAATTATTTGAATCATCATGATATCGTTCAATTGTTTTGAAGTCGGTATAATGAAAAAGAAGGTAACTTAAATAGGCAATGTAAATCGGTCATGGCTGTATTTTTCCATTCGGATGGACGACGCAATTGGACTTAATTATTAAATTGAATTATCGTAATAATTGTTTCTGATAGAATTAATTGGAGTGAAAATATTTTGGAACATGTTTTTTATTGTATTGTTCGAACTAATTTATCGATGCATGAACAAAATATTGTATTATTTACGTGATATTAAGTAATCGCGGGATGAAGCAGTAGTGGTAGACTATGGTTTCTCAAGAAATGTGTAAACCAGACTGGATATAAAAAGCTTTAACATTTGGCAAAAGTGTAGTTCAATCGAGGAGGTATCACTGCCCTATCCGTCTTGAAGAAATCTTTTCTTGTTGGGAGGCATTATTCCTGGTTACAATTAATAACGAGGCGACTGTCTCAGTCCTCAGAAGAAGCAACGCATCTAGGTCACAATGAACTCAATAAAAGGTCAGTTCAGTTCAATTTGAGGTTTTCAAGGTGGTAGAACCACAGTTCAAACTAAAACTTCCATCACCCTCATAATCTGCCGTAAAATATAACTTGTGTTTCGGTTGGAGAAGTGCGGTTATTTACAAGCGAGGCCACCATCTCAGTCCTCAGAGTGACAACACATCTGTTTACGACGTCAGGCAGCACTTTAGTCCGGTCTGCTGAAGAAGGCCATGGGGTGCAGAGTTCATTTTAACGTCAGATGGTCTCCTCACTTGTTTGGTACTCTCTCCACATAAAGAAATACATGTCAAAATTGGATGTCCAAGGGCTGCAGCGGTTATTTAACATTAAACCAGCACCCACGCTTGCTATTTTTACCGCGAAGAAAATATATTAATCTTTTTACAAATAAAATAAAGACATAACAACGATGCATTACATAGAAATATCAACTTCCAGTATCAACTATCAAAGTTACTATATATTTTGAGTAGTATAGCACATAAGCTCCAATTCAAAGTGCAAGAAAGATCGGCGTCATAACAAGAATGAAACGAAAACTTTGCTTGTTTGAACAATCCTATCGACGACTACTGCAGTTTGAACTCAGATAAACTTCCGTTTATCTTTTAAATTAGATAAAGATATTTTTCAACTATTTCTTCTTAGTTGAGAAATATCATCTGTGTCTACTTTGGTGTTATAGTGAAATTTTCGCCGTGACCACGACCCATGTAATTGGTTCGAAATATCTGCAATCAAAATTTCAAAAATCGTTAATCGTAAGTACTCGATACAAAGTGAAATGTATAAATACCTCGATAATATTAGTTTAAAAACGTATGTATCTATTTAGTTCTTTTTAATAACAGAAGAACAATAGAGGCTCTATTAGAGCTTGTTGCGAGGTGTGTTGAAAATATCAAAATTCAAAAAACGTTAATCGTGAGTGCCCGGTACATGATAAAATGGATAAATTCCGCGGTAATATTACTTTAAAATTATGCATATTTATTTTGTTGTTTTTTCTGAACATAACTTGAGCTTGTTGCGAGATTTGTCCACAGGACCGACGTCGCCTTGTTCTTAGTGTAGCAGGAAAGCACACGTCCAAATCAAAACAAAAGTACCTTCACAGCGGATTATCACAGCTGTGGTACCTTCCCAGTCGAATTACAGTTTTACCAACTGTTAAAATTTTCCATTTCTAGATACGGGGTATAGATATATTTCTACAAAGGAGGAGAGGTAATCGGCCACGCTGACGCTTGAGTACTTAATATCAGGTAGAGTGTACGTTCGTGTCATGTTGTGTAGCAAAATCGCATAGAAAATATAGAATTTCATTTATGCATCGGCAAATTGATTCAAACAATAAAATTCAAAAACATATTCTTAATCCAACTAATTCTATCGAACACAATTACATATATCGATAGTCCATTTTCATAATTAAATCAATCTGCGTCGTCCACCGGAAAGGCAGATTTCGATGATATTTTTCTATAAATAATTACGAATAAAATAAATTCTAAAAATTTTTTTTTTCTTTCAAATTAAATTCTAGCGTACCTACTGTTGAATTTACTTTTTAACACGCTTTTATTACCTTGGGTTGTATCTATGTACATATGTATGTACGAGTATGTATGTATGTAACGAATTCTTTGAGCATAATCTCCACCAATTTCCAGAAGTCTGATTAATTTGAAACTTTGCACACGTATCAAGGACCGATGACAATGCAACGATATGAAAGTAAATAATAGTAAAAAAAAAAACAAAAAACAACAACAACAATAGTAACAAAAAAAAACGTTTTTATAAAAATCCAATTTATAAAAACTCCAAAATAAAAAAGTATAAATAAAAAAATATGTATTGCACTGTAAAAAAAAGAGTGGGGTGCATGGTGTCAATAGATCACTGAAAATGACAATCAGGACTAAAGTCCTACTTCATATCGTGCACAAATGCGCTGCTACTCCTGAGGACTAAAATGGTCTTTACATCTCTTTAAATCATCATCATCAGGCCAAAATAGGCCACTGCTGGACATAAGCTTCTCCAATGATACGCCACTGCTCGATCTTCAGCTTTCCTTTTCTTTAAGTGAAATGCAAGAACTGCTTTACAGCGGATTATTAGGGGTAGAGGTAGTAGCTATCCAGGATACCTATTCACCGGTCGTTTGTTGATAATGAAACTAAATCGTTTGCCAAATTGAAAGATCTCAATTATAACAAGTCGCAGAAGTTTCCTTGTTCATAGAAATGATGAAGGAGCTCGAATTACTTCGAGGAATAGAGATAACTCTTAATTATCTTTCCAATAAAGCAAAAGAATTATCTATATACTAAAGAGTAGCTAATAACTAACTTTACAATAATTTGGTCCAAAAGTATCACGTTCTTTATTTCGACCAAGTAACCTGCGAAATAAGCTTCTTTTTTTAAGATCTTTATTTAGCATGTTATAAAGTATAAAAGCGTGCTCTCAGCTACCAATGTATACTGTTACTTTATTACTCTGCGGTCCACCGTGTTGGTCTCATAATGAGCACTAAGTTTTTTATTAAATTACTGATATTTTAATATACTGTTACTGTTTTTTAATCATAAAATAAATGAAAAACACATTTAAAGTTATATATCGCTAATGTAGTACAATATGAGCATATTTACAAATAATATTTAAGCGTGTTTGCCCTATATAAGGTGTTTGAATGTATATAATTTATATACTGAAAAGAAAAATGGTCCTAGTTTTCGTACCTAATGAAACAAGACATTCAATATTGTTTTAATTTAAATAAATTTCATATTTATACCTAAACGTTGTATCACATATTACTATAGGTTGTATTACTGTAGTTCAACCGAGGTGGTACCACTGCCCTCATAATCCGCCATAAAGCAAATCTAGTGTTTCGGTTGGAGAGCTGCGATTTCCGGTTACACGTAAAAGCGAAGCAACCATTTTAGTCCTCCTGAGGTTCAGTTAGCCGTTAGAGTTTAGCAGTGACCACGAGCCATATAACAGGTTCGAAATACCAGCAATCAAAAAGCGCTTATCGTGTGAACCTATTACCTAGTAAGATATCTAAATTCCGCAACGATATTGGTTTATAACCAAAACATAGCTTAAATTCTAGCCGAAATCGTGAGTGTTGTTAGAATGTATTGTAATCCTGAGGACAAGGCCGTCCTACTTACAAGTTTACCCGATAACCACACTTCTCTAATCGAAACAGTTGGCACAACTATAGTTAGACCGGGGAAATGCCAGCACCGCATCATGAAATATCGAGAAACAATTCTTGTGTTTCTGTTGGAAAGACACAGTTGCCGGGTACACTTAGAACCAAGACGTCCATTTTAGTCGTAAGGATGAGCAAAGCATTAAGTAACTTCAGATAAAACTTAAGTTATGTCTGAAATTTCTGAAACGTCGATGGACCCATGGACTGCAGACTATATTAAATTATACGATTTTAAACTAAAATCATCGCGAAATTTATACATTTTGTTATATAACGGGTACTCACGATTATCGCTTTTAATTGCCGATATTTCGAAGCAGTTGCATGGCTCGTGATCAGGGTCAAGGAAATAACAATAAAATGTATATGAAATTAGGTAATCTTTAGGCATTCTTTTAATGGAAATAAAATATTAACATAATTAAACAATCTAAATAAAATACCTTAAGCTTAAATATAATCACTTTATAAAT
The DNA here is from genome assembly GCA_018251015.1 of Phocides pigmalion okeechobee. Classification (NCBI taxonomy): domain Eukaryota; kingdom Metazoa; phylum Arthropoda; class Insecta; order Lepidoptera; family Hesperiidae; genus Phocides; species Phocides pigmalion. The sequence continues at coordinate 1,400 of DWON01004400.1, read as the reverse complement.
TAAAAATGCCATCCAGAACTCCTGCTTGTGGCATAGTACCCAGAAAATCTTTAGGCTAGTTTGCTCCTCTACTTTAAATGATGGATGCTGTTGGGGCTACCCCGCTTCTGTACTGCAATCAGCATGTTTGCTGAGGCTCGAGTGGATAGATTCCAAACTATCATACGGAAACGTGTAGCCTCAGTCAAGCAGAAGGTGCGGGACAGCACCAATAGTCTCCTGAACACCATGTTAGATCATCTGAATTGTCCAATGGTTAGGCACTGGAATACATGCCACATGCGTTTCAGAATTTCCACATTTAATATTAAGTAGACAAATCGTTTTATTTTATTTTACTAACATAGATTATAAATATTTACTAACGATATATGGATCTTGTCCGAAATAAAGAATTATTAATAAAATACAGAACACAGTAGTTTAATAAATAATAGTTAAAAAAAAAACTAAAAACACGCTTTAATAAAAAAAAATAGTTGGATTTTTTTATAATAGCGTGATTTTTAGTATTTTTCACCATTACTTATTTTTCATTTTTTTCTTATTATTGCATTGTCATCGGTCCTTGATACGTGTGCAAAGTTTCAAATTAATCAGACATCTGAAAATTGATGAAAATTATGCTAAAAAATCCGTAACATACAAACATACAACCCAAGCTATTAAAAGCGTGTTAAAAACGCTCTTGTGATGAAATCCCCCAATGAGTATGTCCCAACCTCTCCCAAATCCCAAAATCAAAATCTCCCAAATGAGTGTATTAGTGGTTCAAATACTGTAGGAAATCAACCACTTTATTTACGAGTATTTACGTCAGACTTTACTGGACGTGTTCGCGTGAATAATTTCGCCTTTAATTCATGTTGCGATCTCAAAACAAGATAACTTTGAATACTTCCGTAAGTAACAAAGCTTGTAATAATGTTACTGCAGTATCGTTTTCGTCTACCTTACAAAAACAACCGGCCATATAACTTTTCTATACATTTGAGGTTTCATATAACTGTTTTTGGGTCGTCTATATTCGCAACACCGCGAAAATTACTGTTATTACTGTAAGTTCTTTGAAATGTTGTCGCTCTCAAGAAAAATAGGGTAGATTGGAAAAAAATGTTGTCATCGAATCGGACGACATCCCCTGATCGCCCCACCTGCCTATTTCGTTTTACCTGAACTTATTAAAAAAAGGGACTGTTCTAGTTGTAGCTGGTTACACATTATATTCGGCTGTGTCGCGGTACATGGAGAGCTTCCTATTCCTGCCTCTTTCTATTGTCATTTAGCGATGTGATTGCTATTATGATTGTAACACTAGATTGGCGTGATGGTTTAATTGAATAAGTCGCTAACTTTATATTTGGTTAAATCTCTGCAGTATCGCTTCTGATGCCCGAAGC
>DWON01004399.1:0-16309 GCA_018251015.1 Phocides pigmalion okeechobee | reverse complement strand
CTGCCTCCTGGAATCCTGACTCGATATAATATATGAGCAACGCAGTCAGTGTTAGATGAAACAATCGTTTTTAAGATGGTAGAACTACGGTCCTACCGGAACCACCGCCACCCTCATAATTCGCCGTAAAGCATTACTTATTTCGGTTGGAGAGATGCGATTGCTACACTTACAAGCAGCGATCTCTGTCCGCAGGAGTAGCAACACTGTACACACGTCAGGGAGGACTTTAGTCCTCTTTGAAGTTGGACATGGATGTTCATGGGCTGCAGAATCCATTTAATATCAGATGGCCTGCACGCTTGTTTCATATTTTTTCAGTATAAAAAAATATATATATATTATGTACAGGGTACTCACTATTAACTCTTTTTGATTTTTGATTGTCAATATTTCGAACCCGTTGCATGGCTTATGGTCACGACTAAACTAAGTTTAATAAAATATCAAAAATAGTTAATTGTGAGTACCTCGTGCATTACAAAATGTATAAATTCCGTGATAGTATTACTTTATAATCATATATAAAAAAATATGTTCAACATTATGTTGAGGTTAATTATCTTTTCTATTTTTTCAAACTTTTATTAATACATAGTATATTAATTGGCATCTCTTATCCCTTAATAGTTTTATTTATATCACTTATGATATATTAACAATATGGTTTTGTTTAGATTTTATGGCGGCTCTGTCAGACCCACGCGCGTTCATGGGCGCGGCCAAGGAGCAAACAGACCGTATGAAGTCCATGGGGATCGAGGAGAGTGGACCTGATAAGAAACCGGAAGAAGAAAAGAAGAAGGAAGGTGAGTGAGTTCAAGCATTCATTTTATATTAAAGTAGACGGTGATAAGAGGGCTGGTTTACATCGCGGGAATGCAGCTAGCGTTCTTGGAACCATGGACCGCATGGGCACGAACTCCCTTTACATTGTTTAGGTTAGGCATTTATTATAATTAGTTTTAAGATTTTCATTATTGTTAATATGTATTCTGTTATTTTGGAGACAAATTGATAAAATTTACGTAGCCTTCAGCATAAAACGATGGTAAGTAATCACTGACACCTATGCAAACTTTAAATTCCGAATTGAACAGTCTTCCCTGATGGCCATCTTTTTTATGTTGAATTTTTGAAAAGTAGCAAACGAGTGTGCAGGCCATCTGATATTAAATGGTCTGCAGCCCATGGATACTTATGTTCAATCTCAACAAAGACTAAAGTCCTGCCTGACGTCGTGCACAGACGCGTTGCTACTCATGAGTCTCATGGTCGCCTCGCTTGGAAGTGTAGCAACCGCAATTCTCTAGAACGCAAGAAGTGCTTTATGACAGATAATCAAGACACCGATGGTACTACCCCGGTCAAACTGTAGTTCTATCTTGAAGTCTGCTAGTAAATGAGAGAGTTAGTACGAAAAAAAAAGTAAATCAAGAACCAACTTTTTTGAAACAAAAAAGAGAATTCAACACATTTTTTTGTAAAGTAATTCTGAAAATTTAAACAATTTTAGACAATTTTAAACTATTTACAACGGGATAACGTTTTAGGGAAACATGTAAAGGACAATAATTCGGATGAAACTTTTTACATATAATTAACGTATTTTGTGTACATATATTTAATTTATTTATAGTTTTTTTATAACATTTTCTTATGTTTAAATTTACTTAGTTTTTAAATATTCCATGTTATGTTTAGGTTACTTTATCAAAAAAATGTATAGGAAACTCCTAGGAGTTTACCTCCTAGAGTTTATTCTAGAATTATGTTTATTTCCGTAGATTAACTACAATCGTACATTGTAGGAGCTACATTAAATTTATTTATAAATCCAGTGAAGAATATTCCAGGCAGCATCATAATCGGCCAACTAATAAATTAATTTAATCTCATTCTGAATCTATTGGCTTCTTGAATGATATGCGGGGCCAAAAATGATTTTAACATTTCATTTTTTATAGGGTCGTAAAAATAAATGGGTTGTTAAAATATGTGATGCGATATTAAAATAGAAGCAACGCGTATTAAATAGACTTTGCATAGATTTAAAGTGTACTTTAAGAGGCTTCATTAACACTTTCCCTGCGGCTACAACACTGCTGTGTAATTCCAGGCGCGACGCGCTTGCGGCTACACACCTGTGTTGTACCGACAAATTTGTATGGATTAAGGGCGAACAAAAGTGCTGTTTTTACGTCGGCGCTACAAGACTAGGGCGGACATTACGTCTTTTTTATTATTATGAAAGAGTAAGAAACGGACATGCAGACCACCTGATGTTAAGTGGTCACTGCAGCCCATGGACAACCACGTCCAATCTCAGATAGAATAGAAGTTCTATTTAAGGATGGACGTGGATGCGTTCCTACTCATGAGGACTAAGATGGTCGCCTCCAATAACGTGTATCCGGCAACCACAAATTTGTATTTTCAAGGTAAATAAATGTTCACAGCTGCATGAGCAAGAATAGAAAATATAGAAATACCTTCATATATATTATTTACACAATATTCTTGCATAAGCTTTAGAATATATTTGTTTCAGTTTATCCGGAAGCGCCCTGAAAATATTAAGATGATAGTTTAAAGGATTCTTTATTTTATAAGTTACATGGACATTTTAAAAATGGAAAAGGAAATTTTCCATCATATTGAACCGAATTAGAAGACTTTCGATTAAATGCATGTAGTTTTTCCTTCATACCTATTTCTTATTTCATATTTATGAAACAAATATTAATTAAAATACATTCAAATGAATAGCTACGATTAAGATTTATACTGTGTAAGGATTTCTAGTTTAAGGAGACTTCTATTTTATTTCTCACTAGTAGTGATAAACCTGTGATCTAGCTCAATTTCGGACCCCTATTCTATATTGAGTTAGAAATTTAAATCCATTGGTGTCAACAATTGCTTACCATCAGGTGTGCGGCATGCAAAATGCGAATGCGAATTAAGTCTAAAACTATATTTCATGAAATGCATTAATTTTCTATAATTTATACAGGTATGTTACATTAAATTTATAAACTCATAATGCGCTGTGGCATTTTCATAATACCATAGCGCGTTGTGGTCAATTATCAAAAGAACCACAATGGAAATTTGTACGCGGTCGCTTTACGTCACATACTCCAAGCCGCAGCACTTCCTCTTTTAACGCAAATATTATCCCCTTTTTGTTCAGCAAGAAATTGTTGTTTATTTTATAAACTATAAACAATAGACACCTTTAAGTAACTTATATCAAAGCCGATTTTTTTTTATGTTATAGAAGGCAGACCAGAATACTTAAGACAATAAATTTTCAATTAATCTAGAATTATGGACGGCGTAATTTGATTCGTAAATACGATCAAAATAACAACATATAGAAGTGTATAAAATACGAACCTCTTCCAAAGATTCGCCGTGACCACAAGCCATGCAACTGATTCTGAATATCGGCTATCAAAAATCAAATATCGCTAATGTTGAATATCCGGTATATTGTAAAATGTATATTTCCGCAATCATATTAGTTCAAAACCATAAAAAGTACAAACATATTACCCGTTACATAGTAAAATGTAATTTGCAATAGACGTCAGTAAGCTTGTTATAAAATCGATATGTAAAACTCATCCGCATTTCAATTGAAAAGCTCTTATTAACAAGTCAACGCATATGTTTCCCACTAATTACTATGGATTCTCGAATAAGAGATTCGCTATCATCAATTCGTCGAAGTCTCCGGGAGACAGGCGATAGATAAAATGCAGTTTCTCAGTTTGAGCTCCGCGTGATTTATTGATGAGATCTCACCACCCGCTGTCGAACTTTCTGAACAAGTTCCGAGAGATTCAGTTAGTTTATTCATTATTTCCTATACTTAGTTTGATAAGAATAACAAAGAATACAAACTTATGAATATGTTTGGTTGTAATATGTATTATGATTGGTTAGTAAGTCGTGATTTCCGTTGTACAAAAAAAATCGTTCAGAATATCAGATAATAACTATTTTGACTTTTCCGATCATCTGATTACTGTGAAGATTTTTGATGTAAAATTATATATTTGCGTGCATTGGGAGAAAGTCTGACTGTTATGCCGTCTTTGTCCTTCCCTTCAATTGTTATATTTATTTATGTTGTATGTAAGTTTCACATATATAACAATAATAAGGAAAATATTAATATTTTATTAACAAAACTAGCATGTTTATTTTATTCCATATTTAATTGTTGGATTCCTTCAATAATAAATGCGTTAATAATCATTGGATTCGATGGTTCATATCGGTTGTGCATTACGTGACCAAGTATTTTATATGTGAGTATTTTAATATTAGGATCAATTAGATTGAAATGAACTACTCGTTTTAAAACTAAGTTAGACTACTGCAGTATTTCACGGCAGACGGGTTAACCTAACTACAGGTACCATGTAAACAGGAGTACTTTCACAATTTAACGGGTGGTAGTTAAAAGACATTAAGTTTTAAAATTTTAAGTCATTATGTAGATAAATTATAAACTGAAAGTAATCTGATAAACTTTATATAACAGATAGCGTTATAAAATATTGTTTATTTATATTTTTCCTATAACAATAATCTGTTTGTATATAAAGTTCCTACGAAAGTAAATAAACGATATTTTCTAACCGTCAGCTAATTTTTCTAAAGAAATAATGGTTCTTGCCACATTCCACACATACATCAGAATAAATTAAATATTAATATTTAAACAATTAAGTATGACACATGATGCTTCAGTAATAAAGAAAATTATTAATCGACAGCAGGAATCAAATGTCCATAACTTAAATAAACATAATTCCACTTCTCTTAGAATTACTTAATAATGTTCTAATTGAGTTTTTGATTCACGTTTTTTGCCATCAAAGTAGATTCCCCTGTTGTGATGAATATCTGTTCTGTCGACGATGTACAATCCAAAATCAGATTTTTTGCGTTACACGATAAGTTACTTTCAAACATTATTTCCTAACTTTTAAAAATTAGCTTTTTTTCTTGGATTGAATATCTTTAATTTAATTAATGTGTATGCATATACAATAAGCACATTCGTAACTCTCCTATACTGACTCTACAGCGTATAAACGGAAATAGTTACGTTAGTTATTAGCCCGTGGACGAACACAACACTACACTTAGCTGTAGCAATCACGGCACGGACGTTCGAATTGTGATTTAGGTATGTACCGCTTATTTGTGGGTGGGCCAATTCGCTTTGTGTCGCATCTCTATACACGATGATAGAGGTATTAAGTGAACTAGAAGATGGCAACGAAATGAACGATAAACTAGCTTCTTGTATTGTTAGTTTTCATATATCTACCTCATTTTAATGTTATATATATATAAGGTTTACAATGATGAAAATTTTAAAACGAATTATAATAAAAACCTATCCTAAACAATCTAAAGGGAGTCCATACCCATGCGGTATGGTACCAAGAACACTAGGTGCATTCCCGCGTTGAATAGTAATCGCAATTCTGTAAAAATAAATAACTACATTTTGGAACCTCGAGACTTGATCATCAGATTGCCTGCCCTATAACATAGATACAAATAGAAAAACATCCATGAACAAGAACCGAAATTAATTATTTATATCTGCACAACAATGGGGATGTCATACACAACTAGGTGGGCTAATTTAGGCCTCTGGGTTATCTTATTTACTTGGGCCTCAATTTAGGTGATAAAAACTTCTAGCCCGTTCCAGTATCCTGTGGGTGACTTCAGATAGCGCTAGAGGTCCAGAGGATAGCGCGATCAACTGTATTCAGTGACGCTCTTGACATGCGGTTCAATTGGAGTTATTCGCCAGCTTCTGTCCTCATGGATGACCTGGTTGTTTTAACCTGGCGCTCTCTGCGTATTAGATTGGCATGGTAAAATGGTGATTACTTCCACAGTTGTTTCACGGTTGTTTTAAGAAATGTTGTTGTTATTAAAAGGTAACAAAAAACATTTGTAGTCGAAATTCTTCAGAAATCATAATGTGTAAAGCGTCTCATAGGATTTGTGATACTTAGTCCCATGTTTACCTTGACCTGTCCTGTTTACTATCGGTGTTATTTGATAGCCCAACAAAACACAATAAAACCCACACTTCCGTACAACAAACAAAATGGACTCTAATACAAAAGACAGCCAGTTCCCTTTTTATTTCTTGTATTAAGTTTACACAAGACGTTTCTATTTCTACGAAAACGAACAAGCATGTCTATTGTGTACCGTTTGCCATCTGGCCATTCTTCTACGGACATATTTGAACAACACAAATAAATCCCGTTTTACTTTTCTTACTTTTCAGAGTTCATGTAGATACTTTTATTTAATACCCTTTTGCAGGAGCAAAGGCGCGAATTTTGACAATTGATCTCCTGCATTTTATCGAAATTGTGCGTATTATGAATTAATTATTACATTAATGGTGAAAAAAAAAGGTTTTAATGTAACTTACATATTTAATAATATCACTGTAATGTTCTTGAAGGTTCGTGACGTCTACTTATGTAAAATAAACCTATTGACTGACCTAAACTTATATGTCCACATATAACATTGTCGTAATAAATCAATCAATTTAAGGGTCTTCGTCAACCAATTATTGTGACAATGCTCCAGCATTCCTGTTTCTTGTTCTTGTTCAGCTATGCTTTACATGTACGTATTACTTTTTCTGGCGTAGCTGCATAGTATTAAATTAATATTGTACAATTTTTATTACTGAACTTTATTTTTTTGTCACTTTTAGCGAAGAGAATCCGTTGAGATACAATTTATGATTAAACTTGCAATGCCAGCATATATTGTATATTTTGTATTGAACGTAGAATATATCCTAAATGTACACTATAGTATATAGCTGGCAGAGACCTAAGTAATCCATGTAAGCGACTCCAGATAAACCTTTACCAAACTATTCCAACCAGTACACATCAGCGTAATCACTATTAGTATAAGATATGTTGAGTTATGGCTCCATCGGGAATATTTTTAAGAAAATAATATTTAAAAAAAAAGTAGTGTAATAGTATATCCCCTCATATGAGTAAGAATTTTATGTACTGTTTAACTCTTAAAAGTATTTACACAGTTGGATTACTGGAAAAGTTTTATTAATACATATTTGGAAAAAAAATGTTTCTTTAATGTTGTATGTTTTATTATTTTTATCTACATACTACTATAGGATGATTGTCTTGATAATGGCCTGTATATTATTCTTAATTCTGTTGAATTCGAAGTAAGGAAGGAAATATACCATCGCAAAACAATGTCTTCTAATAAAAATACAATTTTCAATTGTTCTATATATTGGACGTCCTACATGATCAAAAATCAACATAGGTACATGGCTCTGCGGCAGGTAATGTACACAAACATGCACTATGCAAACCACTCTGTCATTGGGATGTCGTAACTCGGGTACATTTTCACTGCAGAAGGATTTCTATAGTATTTGTTAAGTAGTAAAGATGTTTTTTTAAGCTTTTGTCAATTACCCCTTTCGTTGCTAGGTAACCTGTTAACCTATGTTTACACTCGGAATGAGAAAGATTAGACCATGATCATATGTAGTTGGCTATGCATGGATTGGTAGATTCCATAAAACTGAGAAAGTTCTAGAGAATTCTAGAAGATATGAAGGATTCTTTAGAATGCTTTCCTTCACCGTTATAGCGAAACAATAATTAAATATAACTTCTGTAGTTGCCGAAAATGGTGACATAATAATATAACGAAGTTTAAAGACATGAACCTATTCATATATAGGTACTAGTAACTCAAGAACAAAGCAATTTCAAATCATCGAATGCTTTAAAATAATAGTAAGTATCTTACCTATTAATTAAAAGTTAGTGCAGAAAAGTTATAAGGTTCTTATTTAAAAAAAACAAGTAAATTTAAAGATGAATTTAATCTTGAAAGTTTCTCACTAGCAACGGCTAGTCACAGTAGCCAACGGGGAGTCGGGTGTAATCGCGCTAAATGGTATTTCATTTGTGAATATTACTTTAAGATAATAACTCTCGCGTTATCAATACCACTTTACGCTCATCCTTGGGATTGAAAAAGCTAATGGTTCGGAACAATCCAGCGCGGTTGGAATAAATTGACGACATTCCATTTCCCTTGGTAAGTAATGGGTACCCAGGAGTTCGATTTAAATTTTATTTTTACCTAATCAAATCCCTAAAACAAAGTATATACGACCGAGCCTTCAATTTGAATTGTTATAGGTTCTTAATATTTTTCATTCAAATGTAACATTACATAATAGGTATTAATGCGTTAAAAACTTTGGAATCGTTAAAATAGCTTAATAAAAGTAAAACTTACCAAATACATTTATTTTTTGTTAAAAAATTAAACGAGTAAAAATAAAAAAAGACAATATTAAGTTTATATATTTTAATATTAGACTAAAATAAGTAAAAAATATGTAGGTAATAGGCAGTGTTTTTTCCACCGGCTTTTTTCTCCCGGTCAACCTTAACCAACAGGGCGTTCAAAGCCGATGTACTGATTGTATACTGTACCGTTGACGTTCATTAAGTGTATGTAAATACCTTACAATGAAATAAAATAATTAAATTTGAATAAAAATAAGGATATATTATTATTACAAAATATACTAATTTTCTAATTATTGAAATTGAGCATTTAAAAATGGAATTGTATTTGTATTTTACATTATAATTAACGATCTAGAATGGACAAAATTTCGTCCATAGTCGAATTCTTCATCGATTGATAGATATCGTAACTGAAATCACTTATGTCAGAATTAATGATATAGAAATCTGAATAAGTCGATTGATTATAAGTATTTTTTTTAATTTGAGAACAGTAGCAAACGAGCTAGCAAACCACCTAATGTTAAGTAGTCGGAGCCCATAGACATCCACGTACAACCACAAACACTACCGAAATCCTATATAAGCTCGAACGGTGTACGTTGCTACTCCTGAGGACTAAGATGCCTCGCCTCACTTCAAAGTGTAGCCGGTAACCGCATCTCTCCAATGGAACACAAGTAATGCTTTACGGCGGATTATGAGGGTGGCGGTGGTATCTCCCCGGTCGAACTATAGTTTTCCCACCTTTAAATACTTAAACTTATTTCAGAATCTCGACATGTAGAACCATAGCCGTTGCAGCTCTGCGTTAATTCCCTTATCATATTCTTTAAGTAAATAGTAAAAATAGAATTTCTTTTTAAGTTTCTATATGCTTATATCGACGTACGTATTATTTTATATAAAATGCCGGTTCATAAATGCCGAATATTTATCTGTTCCTTTTTATAAGAAGAAAAAAGGATAATGCTTCGACTTTATAAGAATTTCATGTAGCGCCCTTTAAATTCTAAATCTATGTTTTATGAGACGATAGTAAGGCCACAGTTTTTTGTTATGTATTATACTCATTTGTGTAGGTATAAATAATCACTCAAAACTTGTAACTACATGTGTGTATTGTTAGTTTTAATATCGTATGTTGGGTACGAGAATCAAAAATTACATATTTATATCCGATAATATTTTTAGTTTACACATAAACTTTATCTCAAACACTGGTCTGAAACGAAACAATAGCTACAGTGGGAACTTAAAGGATATATTGCGCTGACAGATTGGGGCAGCGGTAGTTATTCACAGCGGCGCAACTGGGAACTTGGTATGTCCAACTACTACTCTAGAGCTGCCGGTAAAACTTTCTGCAAGCATATTTATCTATATCCTTTACTAGATCTATTGTATATAACTTTATGTTGTATCAGGTGGACGTATACCCTATCCTTATAGTTTGTATACTTGTGTCACAGAGTACAGAAATAGTGGTTAGACAGAATAGGGATTCTATGAACCAATCTAGAAAAGTAGTCATGAAATCTTAGTTCACAAACTTGTCACTAGAGGTGCTTTTTGTTTTTGTATAATTTCGTTTTCATATTCGGATATACATAAAAACAAACAAAATGTAAAACAGCTACAAAATATTTTCAAAATAGTTAAATATTATATTGATGTATCTATATTAAAAAATAATACCTTTTAGGAAGAGCCAGTGATTTTGTTAACGTAAATGTATTGCTATTTTTGTTAAACGATTTCTTATTTCAAGTTAACGCTAGGGCCAATATCTATAATGAAAGTAAGTTTTCTACAAACGAAACATAACCGCGATACTGTCCTTAAAATTTCAATTCTCTTTTGATTTACGACCGTTCGCTTTTACGCTCCTCTCTTATAATGTGTAGATTTTTACGATCTTAAGTTTGGAGACATGAAGTTTTATCTTCAGCGTCGTTAATATGTCATTAAATTGCCATGTGAACGTTAATTTTGAATTCCGTATACGTAACAAAGAATAAGAAAATGGACACCTAAAACGATTACTTTTTTTCTATAAAAGGTTAGTAAATAGATTAGTGATCATTATTTTATGCTACTGCCCAATAGTAGTAACATCAAATAATGATGTAGTGTATAGTACATAGTGGCTGCAGCCATATGGAACCAATACCGATCAAGTTAGGAAAAATAAATGGGACTGACCATAAGATATCAGTTTCACTATATCCACCAACTAAAGAATTTTTAAATAATAACGTGTCAATAACATATCAAATAAGAACAATACATCACATAGACCTGTCGTTATTATTTCATGATAGAATAGATTTAGCGTTCGTATTGAGTAATAAAAATAAGCTATATTTTATTTATTTTTTTCTCATTGTATGAACGGATTAAACAGGCATTCGGTCTAAGCTTGATGCTAGGAGTTTTGTTGCCACTCTTTTGACAAGTGGTAGAACAACAGTTTGGCTGGGGAGATTTATCGCCACCCTTATCCGCCGTTAAAGCAGATCTTGTATTTCGAGGCGACCATCTAAGTCCTTAGGAGTAGCAACGCATCTACACACGAGTTCAAGCAAGACTTTAAGTCCTGATGATTTGGACTTACGATGGACGATGGACAACGCCCATTTGCTCCAGAGACCATTTAATATTAGACGGTCTGTACCCTGTAAATGATCTTTACGTTAAAGGCGCCTATAGTACTTATAAGAATAACAGAGTTCAAATAAATATTAAGAACGCATACTTTCGTATAAATTATTGTTTAAAATGTAGTGTTTAAAATTATTTCGTTGAGCTTCACAGCATAAATTGAATTTAAAATCTAAAGATAAAATCACGGAAGAAATCTCAAAAGTCATGAAAAAGTAAAGAGAAAGTGTCCACTTTGCAAACTTGAAATGGGAATAAGCTGTCTCAAATAAGAGACAGATAAATTTCGAGATTCTTGCAAATCTGTAGAGAATGTGTAATAATAAATTTACAAAACGGTCCGTGGCATGAATGAGAAACTCTTCACTGAATCTGATGCATTATGGCAAAGATAATGATGTCAAGAAGCGGAAGAAGCAATTACGAGCCGCTCCCACGAGAGATGTTTCTGTGAAAACAACGCGGTTTCCAGGCAATTTTGAGATTTTCATTCCAGAGGCGATTCTGTTAAATATCGACCCCTTTCCTCTTAATAAACAATGCACTTTATTAAAATGCGTATTTTTAGCTGCAATTCACTTTATCGTTATTCTTGACTTGTTAATGTAATTCGCTGAAGAATTTCTACTTATGTTTTACTCTTTGATATATATTTACAACTACTAATTATTATGGTGCAGTATCTATTATCTGAAAACTATACCTTTATATAAATCATGGCTTCTTAATATAACAATAACATACTATCTATGAATAACTGTCTCACAAATAAAAAATACAAATGCCTAAAACTATAACTTCAAAGTATCTCATACTTAAATGTAATTTATTATATATTTACTACATTTTCACAATACCAAAACAAAACTAAAATATTGTCTGAGTGTGCGTGTCTATGGTGATATCTTAGAAACGATTTGGACAGGACTTTTACACGCAGTTTTTACGGACTATGTATTCCCTATGTGAATTAAGTAAATAGTTCCTTTGTAAATTTATAAGATAAAAACCACGTGCTTACTTATCAAATCCTGCAGAATCGTAATAAAAATAACTTATCATCTCATATCTGGACACCGATCTACGTGGGAGTGTACCATTTGTTAAACACAATGTGCCGACAAGATATAGTATATAGGTGTAGGTTATACGCGTAACCCTTCGGTTGTTGCACGCACAGACAAAAGGATGTCATTACCATACAAAAAATTGATTTAGTACAAGCAAAGGTTTACCTGTTTATCGTATTGTTTAGATACGAAGACAATTACCCATTGTTCAATACGCCTTTTTGCATTCATATATCAAACTTAATACAGGTTTTGTACACAAACGTATCACGACAACGTGGTTCTTCTGAATGTATATTGATATTTATATTTGTAATGTAACATTGTTTATTGTTGCGGTGTGCATATGAATTCGCGCATATTTGAGTGTTTACTTGCGTGTTCGTATTTTTAAGATTTGCGTAAATGTGTAAGTTTGAGATTACTATTTTTAAGATTTCATTTAAAGTTATTTGTTTAAAAAGTATTACTATTAGTGTCATTTTTATAGAATAAATGTCCTACGATTGATCGGCGCTGTTGATGATAAAAGTATTAGTTAAAATCTTGCGCAAAAATTCAATCGCTATTGGGCGTGAGAATGCGGCCAACATTCCTGTCACCATGCCGTATCTGCACGGACTCGATGTAGATTTTATATTTTATGGTTTTATTACAATAACTTTAAAGTTGTTTATGTTGTATTTCGATATTGCTGTAAATATTTTGAAAATAATCCTTATTACAAGCAATACTATCGTTTCGCATAACTGGCTGTGGTTCGTGGTTTACTAAATTCTTGCTTTTCTTGTACAAAGGTAAAGTAAATTGGAAGAGAATTTAACCGCGTCCAAGTGACAAACCTTATAATGTTACTTGTGCACTTTTCATATTATTAATATGTACTTTTATTATAGCTATAAGTTATTTGTAAGCATAAATACTAAAAAGTAACAACACTTCTATACTTAATAACAATCTTACGATACATAATAATCATACAACATGCTAACCTTGATAAAACGAATATATGTTTGGAAATGAAGAAAAAACAGTTTGAATTTACTACGTTTTTAGTTTGTGTTCGAATCTTAAAATATTACATTAATCCTTATTGCCTATTCCATTTTCCTGCAAAATTTCAGAATAATACCGATGAGCGTTGTTGTTTTCAGACTTTCCTCGTTTTATGTCACAGCACATTTTACGTCCTGAACACTAAAGTCAGGGAAACCCTGTGTGGGACAAACATTTCAAAACATTTTTTGGCAAAACCTTATGTGCAACGTACGTATTTCATGGGCATAAACTTTAAACCGTTTCATTTTTAAGTGAAAATGTATTGATCGCTACTTGTTTAAACGACAGCAAAAGCTCTGGATAGAAAATCGTTTTATTTTTTGTACCTGTCAATTGATATAATTCATGTGTATGACCGAAACATTATTTTGTAGTCGGGTTTATATTCGGTAGTGACAAAGATATATCTAAATGTGTAAGCGTGAAATCGAATTCTTTGTTGATTCATGCACATAGTAAATATGACTAAAGTTGGGATTCATTATTCACATATGGGCATGGCATGAAGTTAAACATTGTCAGATCAGAATAAGAAAAGAGGTAACATCTGGGAAGGCATTAACTACCACAAGAAAGTACTACCACAATAAAGTGTCCCTTTATATACATAGATATCAATGTCTGTTCTTTTCCATCAGTTTCATCCCGTCACTGCAGTCTCGCCGTGACCACGAGCCATGCACTGGTTCGAAATATCGGCAATCAAAAACCGTTAATCGTGAGTACCCGGTACATAGCAAATATATAGTATTATTATATAATATTACTTTAAAATCATATGTCTGTTCTAATAATAAAAAAATAGAATGAAGTATTTATAATCGGATGATATAAAAATTAACTGGTAATTTAATTTTAAGAAACAAACAGATGTAGATATGCCACGTTCGTTGTTATAAACCAAAGAATACCAAAAATAAAAATAAGTTGACTTTTTTCCTTTTCATGATCACGTTCATTTAATTTCTTTTTGTTTCAAGCCGATTGTATTGCGTGAGATTTCTTTTATGTAGGCTTTTCATTTCTTTCGTCTTAAATGGTTACTAGAAAAAGGATTTGTACGCCTCTCCGAACACGTCATGTTGAAGATAAGAGTGCGTGAGAACGATACAAGGTGGAGACTAACATGCTCCAATGGATAACACGTGTAATAATCATTGTTTTCATTTCTGTAATACCGTACTAATTTATTTGATACTATACCATTAAAGTTCTATTGAAGTTCTGTATCATTGAAGACTATTAATCGGCACGTGGCCTTGGTGGATTATTGCCTTCCCCTTCTCATTCTGTGAGGAGACCCATACCCGGCAAATCATAGCAATGAGTTGGTGATGATGATGATTTGTGCCATGCCCCACCGGAACTCTACAATAAAATTTCCGATATTGCCAAGTGTTTCTATGTAAAATACGTATAAGACTCATCTGGTCACTGTGTGGCAACTTAACCAATCTGAAAGTGTAGCCATTAACCTGCACTTAGCCAGGGCGATGAAGGAGACCATTCAATTGTACGAAATGAAATGCATTTATTTCGTGTAGGAGCACTGCAAATATTCAGCTTTATGTGAACTCTTTCTACCTATACTTTCTGTCCTGTAACAGGGGCTTTAAACTATTATGTTTTATTTTGAGAGGAGTGTTGAAAAATATCATAATTTGAACTATTTCAACAAAGGTTCAAATTGGAATCACTTATCTTTGATTGGCTTGTAATCTTATAGGAAGAATATTTGTTCTATTTTGGGTCAGTTATATGAAGAATGCATTTCAACTGAGAAGAAAGTAAGAAATTATTGAGACACAACAAATGACTTTGGTAGCTGAAGAATCATGCATAGCGGTAATTAATAGGTTGATAATGATGATAACAACTTACAGCTTTTCATCCAAAAATACAATTTTATCACATCGTCAGTTTAAGGCAGTAATTGTGGCCTTTATTTTTGAGGACTTTGGAAATTGTTTCAGCTTTTTCTCTTTTGTTTTCCCTTACCTTTGTACAACACATTTTCGTCGACCCATCGCTTTGAATTAATTTTGCGCTAGCTGGGTCGTTTGTATTCTTTTGTGTAGATCATGAATCGCTTTTGGTTGGAGATATATTTATGCCGTTAACACAATGTGACAACTCAGATACCGGCTATTTATTTTTTTGCCTCAATAAGACGCCCTTGCGACTTGTGTTTCAGATTTAATCAAGTTTGACTGAGATTAACCAAAGCTTTCGTATAGCTGAGTGACTAGAGAGATCACCAGCCCTTTAATTTAGTTTGTTTGTAAACTATTTAAAGTTGTAAAGTGGTACCACCACTACACCCATTTCTGTCAAGGACCAATTTTGTATCCTCGTGGAAACGTATGGTAGCCGGTTCACTTTCCAGGGAGAAGGAACGCATCTATGATGTATGATTGGCTTTAGGTAGGATTCTTGTTACATATCGAGTGGATTACAAACACCTATAGGCGGTAGTCTTCATTTAACGTCAGATGGACTGCAGGCGTGTTCCTTACTTGAAGAAGTTCATAGCGTAAATTTAAATATACATGTTATTATGGAAAACGAATATTCACAAAATGTATCGTTATTAATATATGACATAACAAATAATGTATAGTTTACCTCAAATGACTGTTTCACATTTTAGTTCCAAAAATAGTTTGTAATCACATAATATCATCACTGTGACGTATTATTGTGCGATTATTGCTTAATCAAATTACGTTTGTCTAAATAACGATAACCTTCATTTATATGGCAAGTTAATTACCTGTAATATGTTAGAATATATTGAAACATTATTATATTTTGAACATATAAGTATAGTTATGGATAATTTGAAGATGTTAAATAAAGTGATTGAAATAATCACATTGCTAATTTTCATTAACACATCTCATGGAGAATGCGCGGGAAATTTATTCTGTGACATTTTATTTCCTTTAGTCTTTCCGTTTCTAGGCAGCAGCTCGTGGCAAGCAAGATTAAAATTCCTCAAGGCATATAAACATAACAAAATAAAAGCGAACAAGGTATGTACTTGAAAAAATAAGCAGAATCAAAAAATGAAGCAGGTGATATAAAGTATGTTTTAGATTGTATTTATTCGTATCTTCTGATACT
>DWON01004398.1:0-16310 GCA_018251015.1 Phocides pigmalion okeechobee | reverse complement strand
CAATTATTATTTATTAATTATGGCTAGCGGGGCACCGGAAGTGGCACTTGTAACAATAAGGCTAGGAAGCTGCGGGCTAGGGAGTTGCCGGCTATTACTTGTAATTTTGTATTGCGTTATTTGTATTTGTAAGTTTTAATTGCATGCCTCGCTTGCGATACAAAAATCTTAGTCATCTGGAGTAGCAAGGCTAAGAGCTGCCGGCTAGTGACTTGCTGGCTAGGGATTAGCCGGCTATTACCTGTAATTTTGTATTAAGTTAATTGTAAAATTGTATTTGTATGTCGCGCTTGCGATACAACTTTAGTCATTTGGAGTAGCAAATAAAATTACAAGCAATACGATTATTTTAATCCACAGTTGTAGTACCGGATCTAGGTACGACGTCAGATAGGATTTCAATCATTTAAGTTTACGACGTCAGTTAGGTTTTCAGTCGATGATTTAATATTGTAACTAGATGTTCATGGGTTACTATTTAACATAAAGCGGTTTGCTTGCTCGTTTGCTATTTCTCTTTTATGTTGGAAAAGTAGCAAACGATTCTGCAGGCATCAGATGGATGTTAAATAGTCTCTGCAGCCCATGAACCCCTATGTTCATGATCAATAAGGGTTAGAGTGGCTGACATCGTGCACAGAGGCGCCGTTACTCCGGAGTCTCGAGTTGGTTGCTTCATTTCTTTAACCAAAACACATAGGTTTAAACTAATATCATTGCGGAATTTACCTATTTACTCAATTTACGGCTATCGTTTTGCCGTGACCACGAGTGAAGCAACTGGTTCGAAATATCGGCAATTAAAAGGCATTAAGCGTGAGGATATGTTAAAATGCAAAACACATGAGTTGCTTCACGGTTAATCAAATCACATGTATATGCATTGTTACTTCTGAAGACTAAGATGATTACCTCGCTTCAAGTGTGTCAATGTACGTCTGAAACGAAACATCAGACGGCTAATTATGAGGATAGGTAACTACACGGTTAAATTATCGCCGAATCATGTGAATGGTAATAATTCAAATTAAAATTCAAATATTTAATTACAAGGTCACTACATACACTTAGTGAACATCAAAGATACAATGTAAAATCAGGCTTTAAGCCCTGTGGACTAAGATTGACCGGGAGAAAAATGCCATCGGAACACTCTCAGCAGTCTTTTCAATCATCAAGAAATCCACACTACACAATATAACTTTACAAAGACAGTGAGCACGTGAGATAGTTAATCGTGTGTGTTGGAATCCCTCTTCTATCATCTGCTCACAATTTTGAGAACGTAAATCTTATAATTTATTTAATTAAATTATGGGAATGGATAACCATGTTTTAGTTTAATAAAAAAATGGAAAGAGAAATAGTCCGGTGAAGAAGGCTTAATCCTAGGCTTATCATTAATCGGTTAATGTAGCCACGAAGAGATCTACAAAACAATGCAATCTGTTCCACCACAAGACATATAAAATACGAGCACGCATTTCGTTAAATTTGCTGGGATGCAGCTCGCAAAACCTGGTCCCCAGTAATTATAATGCGAGACGACGCAAACTTTAGCTCCGTTACACGTACGCTGAATATGAAACGTTGTACACGAGTTTGAGAATTTATTTTAATAAATATGGTAAAATGTATTCCATTATAAAGTAAACGTCTCATCGCAAACGAATGTCATTATCCAATACTATGTACCTCAGCATGGTTGTATTCTCAGAATTAATGTAAGGTTTTCAATGTAGGTATGAACATTTTGACAGGGGAAGTACTAACGCCGCCCTCATAATCTGACATAAAGCAGTACGTTATAAAAAGTTCATGTATCTCGTAAGTCTCATTTGAAATTGTACATATATCCGTATTTAAATGTAGGAGAACCATAGTTCGACCCGGACCATCGCCGTGCTTAACCCACGGTAAAGCATTACTTGTATTTCGGTTGAAGAGGTGCGGTTGCCGGCGACACTTTGAAGCGAGGCGACCATCTTAGTCCTCAGGAGTAACAATGTATCTACGTTCGAGCTTAGATAGGATTTCAGTCGTGTTTGTGATTTAACGTAGTTGTGTATGGGCTACGACTAATTAACATCAGGTGCAATTTCTTATATAACGGGTACTCACGATTAATAATTTTTTATTGGTTATTTCGTGTTTGTGTGTGTGTATGTATTAATTAAATTAATCGTGAGTACCCGTTATATAACATAATGTATGGATTCCGCGATAATATCAGTTTAATAACATCAGGTGGTTTGCATGCTCGTTTGCTACTCTTCTGACATATAAAAAATCTGACATAAAGCAGTGCATTATAAAAAGTTCCTGTATTTCGTAAGTCTCATTTGAGATTCTGCTCGTCGGGTTGTGGCGATTACTTAACATAATGTGGACTGCACGCTCGCGTGATTTCGGACATACAACCTAAATATTTTTTGACCTAAAACATCTAATAACACATCCAATCTTGCCCCAGTTCATATTGAATGACGGCAAACAACATAACGCCTTGCTACTATGACGTTATAGGCTGTAGTTGGTAAATTGCTAACAAATGTAAAATGCAAATAATAAAAACGGTTGCATGTTTTCAGTAAAGCTAGTTCACTTCTTAGACTTTTGAGAACTTTATGGAGATCTCAGGCGTGTAAGTTTCCTCGAGATGTTTCCTTCATCGTTAAAGCAAGTAATAATTAATTTGTAATACGTATACAACTATATAATTCTTAATCTATAAGGAAATGGTCACGGTAGATCTTATTGAGACAGACTATTTATTTAATTTACAAAATAAAAATTGTACGTACTATATTTTCATGCATGCTATAATGAAACAGGCGCCACTTTCAATATAATAATTTAGTTATTCTCATATGAGATTGTTACACATTTAATATAGCATTTCTTTGTAAATTCCTGCGACACTACAAAATTCAGCTATTGAAAATACAGATTACATGTTTTATTTTTTCCTTTTTGTGAGAGATTTTTTTGTGAGAGATGCGATTGCATTCACTTTCAAGTGAGGCGACAGTTTTAGATCTTAAGGCTAGCAACCCATTTACATACGACCTCAGGACCTTTTCAACTCATATCTATAAAGATAATTAGAAAATTATGTTAAATAATGCAATCCTTATTTCGGATATGTACTCGATGGCTGTATTTCGGAAACATCCATCAAGTGAATAACCGTGAAGTAAATCATTTACGTTCTAGAGTCGAATCAAAACTGAAGCCCGTCGCATGATTACCGTCGAATATATAGTGTCGTCACGTCACCAAGCAAGGTTTTTTACGTCAGAAAGATTAGGGACAAATAGTCACAGGGTCGACGGAGAGGAGGCCCAGTACACCGCTGGGCGACGCCGAGACGACTTCACACATTTCA
The DNA here is from genome assembly GCA_018251015.1 of Phocides pigmalion okeechobee. Classification (NCBI taxonomy): domain Eukaryota; kingdom Metazoa; phylum Arthropoda; class Insecta; order Lepidoptera; family Hesperiidae; genus Phocides; species Phocides pigmalion. The sequence goes on along the minus strand of DWON01004398.1, from coordinate 12,922 downwards.
GCGACACCAGGCTATATAGGAATTTATTTTATGCCTGATAGTAAGTCTACAGCCTTATTCGATCTAACTACCTGAAGTTACAAAGGTATGATGATGGCAGGATTTTAAAACTTTCTAACGAGAGCCGTGACTTTTAAAATCTGTAGTTTACTAAATGAAGTTTCGGATTCAAAAGCTACATTTACATTTTTATGGTATTACCAAAATGCAATTAAGTCCACCTGAACTAAAGTTTGATTGCTTGTAAAGTGGAAAGTCGCTGTTGGGGTAGTTGACTGTCCATCACTCTTAGAATTAAAAGTCACGTTTGTTTTTTATAGGATAGATGATTAAAGTAAGAATAGCCACAGATGAAGTAAAATTAATCCATCTGTCGCCCTTAAAAGTAGCAGCCACTAAGCCTTTTTTTAGAAAATACAAAAGTAAAAGAACATACAATAAACCTGATGGTATGTGATCACAAGCATATCGACATCTGTCACCAACTATGTAGAACATGAGTGTCCCCTGAATACAATAACATGCAATCCACCTGATGGTAATTTGTCATACCGATGGATATCTGTAACCAAATGCGTTGATCCTGAAGACTAAGTTAGTCGCCTCATTTGTAAGAATGTAAAACAAGTAATAATTTAGACTTTTGTTAGATTGTTTTAAAATAAAAGTCGTGTTAGATACTCCTTCTAATTGATCGTGAGGACTAAGATGGTCGCCTCATTTGTAAGAACTTATAACAAGTTATAATTTACTCTTTCTTCATCTGTTCTAAAATAAAAATAGCATAAAGTACCATATAACATCAGCAATCTGTCAGGGAAAGCTCCGATAAAACAGGTATAACCACATTACATTTTATGGGTTTTTATATTAAAAAATGTAAGGGAAAACATTGAAAAAGTCCACACAGAACCCTGTGATCTCTGAATCCAGTTACAACAATCTTACATTTTATTAATTATTATTAAAAAATGTAAGGGAAAGTCCACTCAGGCTGGTTCTGTGACCTCTGAATCCAGCGGTTACCCGGTATCCTTATCAAGTCCGTCTACCTGGTTGGAGGACACCCTGTGCTTCTTTTGCCTAGTGTTCGCTACTCTAGGACATGTCTGCCCCACCGAATCTTCATTATTTTACTCGCAGATTTCGCATATATGGTCGCCACTTTAGGACCTTTCTGCAACTATATTCCCCCGTATGTTCATTATGTTACTCGCAGTCAAGTCAGTTAGAACTCAAAGTGGGTATTAACTCGTCCGCAAAACAAGCGGCCGAATTTATAATTGTACGTAACGCGGCCATTATTTAGATTTAGGCAAATCAGTTCGCGCAAAACATTGCTTTTCACTTACACTGGCTCATTTGTCTTGAGTTTTTGGGCGCACGACGAAATTTGTGTGCGAAGTTCTCTTGGATTGGGTGCACTTAAAGCGTAACTTTGAGAAGAATATTTTGTAAAATAAAAAAAATAACTCAAAATCCTCTAGGGTGGATATATTTTTTTTCTTTTCTTTCATAGCAGAGATAACTAAGTATGATTAGAATTTCATTTTCAATAAAAAATTAAAAAATAAAAACAAAGCGAAAAACATACATAACGTAATATTTATTACTTCTATAAGTGACAGTTTAGTAAGAAAATTTTGTAAAAAATAAAACACTCGTGTTCCAAAAACCTATTAGATGTAGATACAATTTAAATTCATTGAAATTTCCGAAAACAATGTGTCAAAAAATAGACATAGTAAGGTTCTCAAACAAGTCTTGTATTTCGGTTAGAGAAGTGGGGTTGCCAGCTGCACGATTAAAATTACCATTTTAACCGTAAAGAGTAGCAAGGGATCTTCATACGAACTCGTATAAGACTTCAGTCTCGTTTGAGGATGTACGCAGTAGTCCATAAGCTGCAGGGACTACTCATCAGGCGTCGCAACTCAAAGACTTCAACAATAACGAACAAATGGCCTGTGATATCATTTGCTACTCTTCCTATATATAAAACACAAACAATCCACATAGTTGCCCATACTCGTATTATACAATCCTTACATAGAAGGAGATTATTTTCCAGGTTCTGTTGCAGCTGAAGGATATCAACGACGATCAGGTAGCCTGTAAGCTCGTTTGCTACTCGTATCACATATAAAATACAAACACAATCCACATAGCTGTCTGTATCACACAATCCTTATACAGAAGGCAATTATTTTCCATGCCCTGTATGAAATTAATTAAACTCGCATTCCACATTATTGCTGATTAACTATGTCTTTGAAATTTGCCCGAATGAGGATCAAGTTTATTAACTCGAAGATGTTTTGGATAACAGTACGTGAGCGTAAATTGAGTTTGGTATGTACTCATGTGTTGAGTTATTATTTATTTCAAAACCTTATAAGCAAAATGAGTTTTGATGTGAAAGATCTTGACGCGCTAATGCGGCTCACAACGGCTATTGCGAGACCGTGTGTGTGTGTGTGTGTGTGTGTGTGTGTGCGTGTGTTTGACGTCACAACGTATATGACGATATATGTGGTAGCTTTTGCGAATGTTCCCATGCAAAGAATGTTCATTAAATGTATGTAAATACCTTACAGTAAAATAAAATATCTGAATTTGAATTTCGAAAATACTTCCTTAAGGCTCATTTACACTATATCAAAGAACCAGATGTAAAATCCCATATTCTTATTATATATATTTTTATAAAACTTAAAAAATATTAAGTGTCCTGAAAATTGCATACTCTATTTTAACCTCTTCAAGTATGTTTGTTACAAGGATGGTAGTCGATGCCCGTTTGCGAGGTTTGCTATTTCTGTGTAAAAAGATCATCAAAATCGATCCAATTTTTTGACATAAAAACGGAACAAATACAAACACACACACTTTCATTAGTAGAATGTTACAAAAGTAACGGAATAAAATAATTAAGCTGGCCTTATTTTCAAAATATTTTTGTAACTAGATATTATTTTTTGTATTAAATTAATAAAGTTCTTTTAATAACTTTTTTTTTTCTTTAAGTAAAAATTGTGTTCTATAAATTGAAATAACATATTTATTTAGAATGTTACAGAGGTAACTGATTAAAAGATTTGAGCCGACCTCATTTTGTTTTTTTTCTAACTTTTCTTTTTTGAATTAGGTAGTATTAGTAGCTTTATTCTGTTTAAATAAAAAATGTTGTTGAAATAAAAACATCGTATGTATTTACATCTATCAGACGTCCGTGACGGCTCAATATTTCAATTTACAAAAACACACTCGTAAGCACGTATTACGTGTAAAGAAAACATATATGTAATCATACGAATATACACACGTGTCTCATGCACAGATATACAGAAATGCAGTTCTAACAGACAAAAAAATATCTATATTAGTATTTACCTTGTATCAGTATTTACGACTAGCGTTCTTGGTACCGCCGTTCTTGGTATGTCGCGTGGGCACGGAATCCGTTTAGATTGTTTAGGTTAGGCTTCTATTATAATTCGTTTTAAGGCTTCATTTTTCACGAACAGGTTCAATCCACATCATAAAGTACAGATAATCTTAAAACTAATTTTCATATTTTAGACTTTGCCAATACCAATCTAACATCTAATTACTTACCCTCCAAGATTGACGTGCATCCGCGAAGTTCTATTATTTAAGGGTGAATATCAATGTACATTAAGGGAATCGCCTTATATATGACAGTCTCAACCACAACATGCTACATTGTCCACTATATTTATTTTTTTATGTGAGAAGAGTTAGCATGCAAACCACTTGACGTTAAGTAGTCGCAGATCATCGACATCCACGTACACCGAACAAACAAGATCGAAAACTTTCCGAGCTCGAACGTAGACACGTTGTTACTCCTGAGGACTAAAAGGCCCCGCTTCAAAATGTAGCCGGCAACCGCACCTCTCCAAACGAAACATAAGTAATGATCGACGACTGATTATGAGTGAGGCGGTGGTACCTCGCCGGTCAAACTATAATTCTCCAACCTTTACGATTTAAAAATTAACTGGTATCTGAAAAAAACGCAATGAAAGCGTAATATTTCAAAGTTTTTACCTTTAGTAACTTCGCACTGAAATCCGTCAGTTGGTTTGGACATTTCTCTTTATATATGTACAGTATATGTCGTATATCTTTCATAGCTCGCTGCAGTGTTCAGTGCTACAGAACCATTATTTACGAATGCACGCAACGAACGACGAAGCAGTATTTGACGGTTGTATTATATTTATGGGAATAAAACACGTGGACCATCTTGAAAGAGTAGGATACCTGCGATAAAAATCTGCTATTTGATAATACTTTTCTTTGTCACATCATCACAAGTTCATCAAATTTAAAAGGGGGTGAAAAATGAAATCTTTTAAATCAAGAATCATCAATTCGAAATCGGTTCACGGAATTAAAAATCATCGATGCATATAAAAAAACATTGCCAGGGATTAATTACCCCTTTGATTAAATGTAATGAGATTAGACTCAATATTATCTCACGTGAGCTTTTTCAAAGTGCCTATTTCAAAGTGCCTATATAGTTTATTTGTAAAGAAGTTAATTTTATTAGACATACTTTAATGAACAAACATTTTTCTCGTAATTTTACATAATTAAGCAAAAAAATACGTGACACCCCCTCTCCCGAGATATCCCCTCTCTAAATGCGATTGAATCTTTTATACTGGAAAAGTAGTAAACAAGCGTGCAGGTAATCTGCTGTTCAAAGGTATCAGGTTCAAAGGTTCAACTTGTGGACATACACGTCTAACCTCAAACAAGAGTAAAGTCCTACCTAACGACGGCAACCGCACCTCTCCAATGAAAACACAAAAACTGTTTTACAGTTGATTATGAGCGATAGTACTACATCCTCGATCGAAGTGTTTTCCTAAAAATATTTAAGATGTGATTTGGCTGAATCTCTAGCCCTACACCTCTAAGGAAATAAATAAACATCTCTTAGCTTATCTGTCTCTCTTATGGTATAAAATCAGCTCTTCGCTTATGGTGAAACAAACACTTTATATTGAACAAAAAATGCGTAACTTTCACCGAAAAACTGCGTCAACTTGATGTATCTCATCCTTTTGCGTTATTTATTTATGTATTCTATATGTGATTTATAGAAATATAGAGAAAACAATATTTTATTCAATCTGAGTGTAGACAAAACAACAAAAACGGTAAACATAAAAGCTTAAAATTACATATAAAATGTACATATTAAATCAAAATCAAAATATTTTTATTTAGAGTAGATTCTTTACACAACTCTTTCTGAACGTAAATAAACTACCGCCGACTCATAACGTGTTTCTTTTTCGATAATGAAAATCTTAAAACTAATTATAATAAAAGCCTAACTAAACAATCTAAAAGGAGTCTGTGCCCATGGGGCAAAGGGCCAAGAATATACATAGATTGAATATATATGTATGTATGAATATAATAAAATGTATGTGTAGTATATATTTAAATGTGGGAGAACTACAGTTCAACCGGGGAGGTACCATCGCAGCTCTCATGATCCGCCGTAAAGCGTTACTTGTGTTTCGGTTGGAGAGGTGCGGCTGCCGGCTGCACTTTGAAGCGAGGTCACCTCGCTTCAAAGTGCATGTACGTTCGAGCCTAGATAGGATTTCGGTTGTGTTTGTGGTTGTACGTGGATGTATATGGGCTGCCACTACTTAACAACAGGTGGTTTGCATGCTCGTTTGCTACTCTTCTCACACAAAAAAGATATATAATATCATATAAACATCAAACATCAAAATAAAAACCAATAAGTGTGATAACTCAGACATTAAATGTCTTATTTGATCAATATTTCATCAAACGAAAGGTACAAAAATAATACGAATCTTATTATAAATATTTTAATATATTTGCTCTAAATATTAGTCTATATTTACAATACATAAGATCTAATACTCTTTTACTCAATTCATAGTACTCTAGAGTTATGGAAATCTAAACGTTAACTAAATTTAGCATAACAGCTGAAATGAATTTCCTTCATTCAAAGGGCAGCAATTTGGATTTTACATGTATTGGAAGTTACATGTATTCGAATTTTTGGAGACATGGTCTCTTACTACGGACTTAATGGAAAGGCTCAGAGTCGCTCACTGCTATATAGAGTAGACTATGCTTGGCTTTTCTCTACGAGATCAAACCAGAAATGTGGAAATCCGTAGACGAACCAAATTCGCGGCCATAGCACAAAGCATTAGCAAGTAGAAGTGGCAATGGACAGGCCATATAGCTCGTAGAACCGAAGACCGATAGGGCAGCAAGGTTCTCGAGGACGGCCCCACTAGATGGAAGGACGGCCTCATAAGATCGTTGTAGATCTAGCGTGGAGGGACATAAAAAGACTGAGGTGAAGATAATGATTTTATATTAAATTAACATGGTTTATTTACATATACATATATCATTTATTTTTATATATTTTTTACTTAGTTTAACTTATATTTAAGGTCAATTAGCTTGAAGGCAATCCATGTAATGTTAATGTAATTGATTAAAATAATTATGAATTATTTAATATAAATTATATGACAAAACTGAGCACTAAGAAACTTTTTTTTGTAATACATTGGTATTTTTTATTCAACGCTGTCATAAGTAATATCGAAAATCATAATATTATTTGAATTACATTTTATAATTCTGTAAGTAGGCACTATAAATTAAAAATTACGGACGGAGATTACAGAAGTAACAGAATAATTAATATGAAAGCCTGTTTAGTATGCTTTCATATCAGTAAAACATTTTTACTTTTAAATAGAGCCTTGAGCCTTTAATACCCTAATTTGCGTAACATGTAAATCTGTTTTAGCTGTTTGTCTGTTTATCTCTACGTGTAAATTTGTGGGACAGAGATCTAGATTTAAGAGGACGAAAACTAGATCTAATAAGGGATTTATAACCTTAATCTTGAAATTGTGGTCCCTTCGTAATAAATTAGGAACCCTTGGAATGTTCGACTGAAAACCTTGTAATCAATAAAAATTCCGCAGACAGCGCCTCTAGCGACAGGTTTAGGAACTAACACGTGAAAGTAAAATCATAGAAAAAAATATATGTTTCAAATACTTTTTAATTATAAGATATTTACACGAAAGAATAGTTATTCTTGCAGTTGCATTATCCCAAAATTCTCTTTCGTGGTTATTTACGTACACATAATAAATGTCAAATCAGTTCATTGGCTTTTGACTGCCCTTTTTGTTAAGGTTGACTTATCGATATAGCCCAAGGATCGGCAAGGAGCTAATAAAACTATGTGCTAAAGAGATCGACTTTTTTTGGAACATAAACCTATCGGTCACACATCCGAAAAAATGTATTTCATATACTATGAATATATAAAGGTATTAGACTACGTAACATCACGCAAAGATCGTTACAAATAGAGCAATACTTTTCAAACGCGCGTGAAATCGCGGAACAGAATTACTTAAACATAAATGTTATTTAAATTTAATTCAACTTTACGCGTCATAGTAACTAATTAGCGTTTGTGCAAACGACTGTTGGTGCGCTTTGTGGTGGAGCGGCCTCGACATTCTGCCTCCGTTCTCTGGAATCCTTCTTGTGTCGACAGTAGAACCATCTGAAAGCAAAATATTGAATCACTACAACCGCTTAAATGTCCCACTATTGATTTTATATGAGAGGAGGACCAAACAAGCATGGAAGCCACTTGATGTTGAGTCGGCGCTGCAGTTAATAGACATACATCCTCAAACTTTCTTACAACGAACGTGCAGAATGAGGAATGAACTTCCTCCTGAGGTATTACCTGAACGCAACTACAAAAGGTTCCTCAAAAAAGGTGCAAAGAGAGACAAGATATCAACGATGCTGACGACTCCTCTGGTGTTGCAAATGTCCACAGGGGAGAGTGACTGCTTTCCATAAAATAACCCGTCTGCCTTTTTGTGAAGCTAATTTGTAAAAGACGGACCACCGCGAATAGTACCACTCTCCCTCTCTTCCCGTAGATATCGCAGAAGGCTAAGGGATCAAACCAAGAGATAGGTAGCAGCTTACTGTAAAAATCTACATGCACTGCTATAAGGTGACGTGTAGGTACACGCATGGCCAAGCGTGGTGACTGGCAAATCCCTCAAATTCAGCCTCGAATCACTCGAGACATATCCTTCAGATGTCTTATATCAAAGAAATGTAATAACTATAGAGCTAATCTGTATTTCCACAACCGTCCAGTTATAAAAATACATTTGAGAATGAATAACTGAACTTAAGTACATAGAAATTGCTTCTCTAGTCACGCGCCACGGTACAACTATAATGTTGAAGAAAACAATTCTAGAATAAAGTCCCTGAAGATAAAAAGACTGAAGAAGTACATGAAGTATATCTCAGTATATTCGCTTAGGATGTTTTCACATATGACGACAAGGAAACAACGTGTGCAGGTGAGTAAAAAGCTTTGTGTAATATACTAATCTCTAATATACTAATACATACAAAAGCTGCGTCTATAGAGTGAAAGTGACGTCATTTGTATCTGCTCATGTCGTTCTAGAAAAGTTTATATACAACTGTCATCTGCGGTATAGAGAGAGAGAAATAATGTAATTATCATATAAATATATTTTAATTTAGTTTTACAACCAACGGGAACCTGTCCTAATTTTGACAGCTACCATCATTGTTTACCTTTGTTGATTATTTACGATCGCACACCACGACCGCTTGCCTCTAGGTAGCTTACCGCTAGACATGAAGCACATTAATTTCTATTACTAACGGTCACCCATCCAAATCTTGACTGCGCCTGACGTTACTTAACTTTGTCATTAATAATCGCGCACCACTAGTGGTCACCCATCCAAATTTTAACTACACCTGACGTTGCTTAACATTGTCGCGCGACGTACGCACGCTGTAAGGTAATAAAATATAAAAACTTACGCAAAAATTCCCAACGCAGGTATAGTAGCGAGGACACTGAGTAAAAACACGGCGCCAGGCAGCACGTGGAGAGATGCAATATACACTCGAGAATATAACGGCGAGAATATGAGCGGCATCGTTGTCTCCGCCACGCCAAATAACGAATACACTTTGCCTGGAAAAGAGCAGAGTAATATTGCAAAGGCTAGATATATAAATATCTTCGAAGCGCTGATAGCCTAGTGCTAAGAAAGAGTAGATTAATTTTGCGAAGACTAAACGTGCATAAAAAATATCTTCGTAGCGCTGATAGCCTAGTGCTAAGAAATAATAGATTAAAATAGCTAAAACTATACGTATATAAGTATCTTCTAAGCATTGATAGCTTAGTACTAAGAAAGAGTAGAGTAATATTGCAAAGACTAAACATATACAATTTACTTCCAAGTTCTGATAGCCCAGTACTAAGAAAGAGCAGAGTAAGATTGTAAAGATTACACGTATATAAGCATCTTCGAAGCACTGACAGCCTAGTATTAAAAAAACTATGATAGGGAAAGTCCAGGATTAGCAACGTACCTACCACAACGTACCTATACACAACTTCAGGCAGGACTTTCGTCCTGTTTGAGATTTGACGTAGATGTCCACGGGCCGCAGAGACCATTTAACATCAGATGACCTGTACGCTCGTTCGCTACTTTTCCAACATGATAAAATCTAGGTTTTGCTTACAGTCTAAAAAAAATGTGTAAATAGAATAAAGATTTTTTTGTTAAAGCTGAATATTTTTTCATGTGCCTAGTTTTCAAAAGTAACATTTGAAAGTAAGATTAAGATTTTCTAAATTTTTAATCCGTTATAAAAACGTGGTATTTTTTTATTTGGTTTAATCATCGTGCTGTATTGAGAAATGTTGTTAATTGAATAAAATAAATATATACTTTCTTCATTTCTTTCACTAATTACCTAATTCCTGGTGCGATACTAGTTTTGAAGCAATGGACCTCAAAGCAATTGTTGTCGTCCCATTAAGTATCTCAACGATAGGGGCTGCAAAAAATAATCCGTTAAATATCTTTGTAATGGAAGATGAAAAATATTTTAATACTTAACGGATTAAATTAAATAATTTAATTTAATTCGTTAAGTTCCTTTACGACAAAAGCTGCAAATTTAATTTAATTAAATCAGTTAATAATATCTGTGACAAAAACTGCAAAAAGCAAAAATAATTAAATCTAATCCGTTAAGAAATATTACGACAGAACCTGAACTTTAATTAAATTCATTAAATATCATAGCACCTGAGAGATAAGAAATTAATAATATTTTCTTTAATTATAAATTATAAAGTTAAAATACAAATTTATTTAAATCCATTAAGTATCTCTATGACAGAAATAAAAAAGTAAGTCACTTTATAGAATTCATTAGACAGAATTTAATGAATACCATTAAATTTATAAAATGAGGTAATTTATGTAGGAATGTTCAAAGAAAAACAAGGACCACATTACTTTGTTAAATAATTTATTCAAAATTTCAAGTACTGCACATCACAGTAAACAAATTAATAATTATAATTAAGATTTTAATTAGCAACACTTGTGTTTCAGAAAGAGAGGCGCGGTTGCCGGCTACACATAGAATCAAAGGTTGTCTGAAAGATCGCTACTGTAGCGATAAGACCGCCTTTTGGTCACCACGGTTACATTTTTTGTTGTGTTTTCTGTTTTTGTTGTGTACACTAAAGTATATTTGATTTGATTCGACTCGATTAGAATCAATGTGACTTGATAGAAGCGAGAAGTTTATATAAGTTCTTTGGCTTAGCAACGCATTTACACCTCCGACAAGACTTCGATACTGCTTATGATGTTGTATATTAAATTCCATGGACTGCAGATAGTCCAGACAACTTAACGTCAAACTATTTAACATGATGTAACTTCAAGCTCATTTGCTACTTCTCACATAAAAATAAACTAAAAGTTATACGTACCAACATAAATTTCGTAGCCGTTTCGGGCAAACGCGAATACCAGCGCCCCACAGATCTTGCTGCTCGTTGATATCATTCCTAGAACGGCGTCGTCCACGCCTAACTTCTTACTGAACACGCTTATTGAGAACATCGTACCTAAAAGTAACAAATAGTAGATGATAGTAACATACATTACGATGTATTACTTCACGAAGTAAGTGACAGCCTAGTGGCTAAGATTGTGGTCTTTATCACTGGGCAACAAGCATCCCAAAGGGATAATACTAATATCATTGATGCACCTCTGATTTATCGAAGTTTTGTATAGAACCAATCACATTGACGTTCTTCTCAAGATCGCTTTGTGGGATCGGTTTGACCTCCCACTTATCCTAAAGATTTTTTAGTCCCTTCTCACAACAGACAGGAGATATCCTAGCGCTATTCTGATCCCGAACTACAGAGACTAAGTATCCCACCTTTGAAGATGCCAATTTCATAGCATCAGTACAATACTTCAGAAGGAAGTTCGTTACATGCTACTATAATTATTAAGTGCATCAAAATGTATGCTGATGTACACTTATATTTGAAAATACATTTTTTTGTATTTAACGCATTATTACTGCGTTTGTGTATTCTGTGTGACTAAACCTACTATAACTAACCTAAACCTTAACTAAACTAAACCTTGTTAGTATTTTACACATGAAAGACTTCACTATCAAATATTTTATTCTAGAGAATGGCATAATAATTTGAATATCGTCACAGTTTCTGGAAAGTGCGCAAATATTTAAACAAGAACTCGACACAAGAGGCCCTCACTTGAATTTACATTGGTTGAGTGCCTATTTAGAAAATAAGAGTTATATTCTTTGAAATGTTGACTTAACACTTTGACTGCGGCGCCCATATAGATCGGGTCAGCGTTGCGGGAGGCGGCACTAAACTGGAGCTCTATTCTTTAGACTGAAGATGCGTTGAATTCACTGAAATATTATATTTTTAGCATCTGCGTATCATCTACACGCACACAAACGTAATATACGTCCCCTGTCTTGTATCGCCAACGTAAACACAGCACTTGTGTTCGCCCGTAATCCATACAGATTTATACGTACAACACAGGTGTGTACAAGTGCAAGCGCGCTGTGCCGTGCAATACACAGCAATGTTGTACTCCGAAGGGAGTGTTAAAGAGCCTATGTGTCTTAAAACATCAGAAAGGCAGATTGACCACTTAAGCGTATCTAAACAAAAAAACAGTTGAGAAGGGTAATGGAATACGCTTCAAGACTCCCCTAGTTATTAGGAGATACCGTACTTAGAAGTAGAATACAGTTATGGTTGCAACCATGGTGTGAGCCTTAAAAGCATTACTTGTGTTTCGGATAGAGAGGTGCGGTTTGCCGGCTACACTTCGAAGCAAGGCGACCATCTTAGCCCGCAAAAGTAGCAACGCATCTACGTTCGAGCTCAGATAGGATATTAGTCGTGTTTGCGGTTGTACGTGGATGTCTATGGCCTGCGACTACTTAACATCAGGCGGTTTGCATACTCCTTTGCTACTCTCCTCATTAAAAAACCCAATGTCAGCGGTGACCACTTACCATTTTTGCCTGCCGTTTCTATTCTGTAAAATAACGCGAATAAAATCTCAGAAATAATAACTATTAAAAAAAATAAAAACTCACCTAAGGAATGTGTAATAAGACTATACGTGGAAAATATACTGTAATTCACTTCATCCCAGTTGAAACGGTAGCGAGCAAAAATATACATCACACTGAGTTCACCTGCGAATAAAATAATCCGTATTATACATCTAAATGTAAGACTTTTCTAAATGTTTGTTTATCTGAAACGCAATAATCACTTATTTAAACTATTTTTTTAAAGGTAGTAGAACCGTTAGAGCTCGTCCGGAGCGGCACCACCGCCACCCTCATAACCCGCCGTAAAACAACATATTCTTCATATATT
>DWON01004397.1:0-16311 GCA_018251015.1 Phocides pigmalion okeechobee | reverse complement strand
GGACAACCACGTCCAATCTCAAATAGAACTGAAGTTCTATTTAAGGATGGACGCGGATGCGTTCCTACTCTTGAGGATAATGTGTATCCGGCAACCACACCTCCCCAACCGAAACACAACACATGAAGAACTTTTGCTTTACGTCGGGTTATGAGGGTGGCGGTGGTGCCGCCCCGGGCGAGCTCTAACGGCTCTACCACCTTTAAATGTGGTCGTACGTTGCCTATGGGCTGCGACTGCTTACATCAAGCGGTTTGCATGCTCATTTGCTACTCTTCTCACATAGCGATCATCTCTGTCTTCAAGAGTAGAAACATATCGACTCGCCGCTAGGTAGGACTTTAGTCCTATTTGACGTTGAACGTGAATGTCCATTGGCTACTTTTATCTCTACATATTATAAAAGAATGTCCCACGTCGCGTCTGTTTGTCTGTCTGTTCGTAATAAAATCAAAAAGTACTGGACGGATTTTAGCATTGTTTTCAACAACTGGTAGATGATTTCTGAGGAAGATTTTGGTGCATAATAAGTTATATATCTTGTAATTGTTAGTTTTAGCAACTAATTAATGATCGGATGCATGTATGAAAGAAAAATAATGTAAGTAAATATAAACTTTACCCAAGCGAAGTTGGGCCGGGTCGCTAGTGCTAAATAAAATACTATATTAAGGAGTTTTTTTTGAAAAATTGTTTTAGTGTAAACCACTTGGACATAGCGCCGCCGCACGCCAGCGTGCTGATGGGGCTGTCCAACACCATCGCCACGCTGCCCGGCATCATCAGCCCGCCGCTCGCCGGCTCCATTGTCACGGACAAGGTAAGCGTGTGTTAACACTTCACCTGCGGGATACACAACTGCAGTGTCTTACTTGATGCAACGCGCTCGCGGCTTGTACACACCTGTGTTGTACGTACAAATCTGTATGGATTACGAGCGAACACAAATATTGTGTTTACGTCGGCGTTATAAGACGGATATTCTGTCTGTGTATTCGTAGAAGATACAGAGATGCTAAAAATTACGATATTGATGTGAATTTTCGGCTTTTTTCTAGTCTAGAGAAACGACCTCCAGTTTAATGCCGCCACCAGCAATCCTTTTACACACACATATATATATAGCAAACGAACATGAAAACTACGTGATGTTAAGTAGTCGCATCCCATAGACATCCACATACAACCACAAATAACCAAAATTCTATCTGAGCTTAAACGTAATGCATTACTATTCCTGAGGACTAAGATGTTCGCCTCGCTTCAAAGTGTAGCCCGCAACCGCCCCTCTCCAACCGAAGCAAGTATTGCTTTACGGCAGATTATGAGGGCGCTTATGATTGCTATTTAAAATAAAAATATATAGTATGTACAGAGAAAATACATTTTTTATTTAATACAAAATGATATATGTTTCAGACGGCCGAGCAATGGCGATTGGTGTTCTTCATATCGAGCATGATATACTTGGTGGGCGCGATAGTGTACGGGCTGTTCTGCTCGGCGGAGAAGCAGCCCTGGGTGCAGGAGCTGGACACCGACGCCAGCTTCGACACCGACGCCGCCTCCGTCACCACCGCGCGCGGCTACGACAACCGGGCCATGGACCACTCGGAGATGTAACCAGTAACCATGAGGGGAGGATACGAGATTTGGGTACTGGAGCTGAGGGCGTGAGAGTAGGGTTGCCATCTTTGGATTTTTTCCCGATTTTAGGGACATTGGTTTTTTCCTGTCATGTCCGGTTAAATATTTGAGTCCGCCCTGTCAGGCTTTTAGGCCTTTTGATATTCGTCATACGCTGGCCTACATGATAAAAAGGTTGAGGACAGGTTGGACCTAAATTTAGAACTATGACTCGGCTGTATTATATTTGGGTATAAAGAAGATTATATCCGGCCCTAAAACCCAATGTTAGGCCTTATGCAACACCAAGTCCGGCTTTTGTTTTTTTGTAGGTGGCAACCCTATATGGGGGGAAGGATACAAGAATATGGTACAGTAACCAAGAGTAATACGATGAGGATACGATAATGAAATAATGTAACCAGGATACAGTAACAAGGTCATGTAGAAAGAATACGGGCTATAAATTACGTCACACGTTAAGGGGTGAAGAAGAAGTCAACGCAATGTGACATAACAAGCAGTGGGAAGAATCATTAGCTTCATAATTGTCATAAAAATAACAAATATTACCAACTCTTATTGTCTTTAGACTTATAACGTTTAAATTTTACTGGTGGTGAGTTGACGCCCTGTCTCTAACAGTGCATGACATTCACCGGCCGACTGTGATGCTTTTGACAAAGTAATTTTGACTCTGCTGTTTTAATTTCGGTATGTTAAATGGTATGTAAAATATGTCAGATTAGACTAGATCACATATGATACGGTCTTACATCTGTGTGTGTGTGTGTGTGTGTATCACAAATGTCTGTCAAATGTGACCAAGTCTATAACAAGAGCTAGGTGGGGACAAAAAACATTAAATTTGTTCGACGTAATTTATGAGTGGCACCATACAAAAATGAAAGTAATTGAGGATCATATGGGTTGAATATGACAGTGAGGGACTGTACCCGAGGGTCGTATGGAGATGATATCAGAATAGCAACCTGTAAGTGGAGTCCGCCGGAGAAGATTTAAAAATGGTATACATTAGTACGGTTTAGAATAAGTTTGTTAGTGAAATATGTATAGATGTTTTTTCTGTTATTTACAAGATTTAGTAATAAAAATATAATTCCATTGTGTAATATTGTATGTGAATTTTGTAAAATCAGATAAAATTGATTATGTTTTGCCGTCCACTTTGTTTTATTTAGTTTCATATCTATTATTGTGTCTTTCTTTTGCTTTATCAAATCAATATAAAATATGACTTATATTATTATTAACAATATTGAAAACTTTATAATTTGTCATTTATCTGGGTTTGTGGGTACCTTTTCATAGACAATATCGTTAAACAGTTAGAAAATGCGACATTCTTAAATTTAACATAAAATAAAACTCGGTTTTCTCTGTATTTTGTTATTTATTAACAAAGACAAGATTGTCTTTGATTATACGTGTTTTGATTTAACTCATTTACCAAGTGTATTATGACCTGGTTTTGATCAATTTTAGTGATGTTTCAAAGTGTATGATTATCTCAAACAACTTATACAACAAATAGACATAAAAGAAATATTTTCTGTTACATTTTGCTAATTTTAGTAATTATTACAAACAGGTGTATTTTGATGCAGTGATTCCACGAAATCACATCTAGCGTGTATTGAATTGCTTTATTTTTAGTTTATAAGATCTGAGATTCATGTTTCCTATGTATTCATAAGTAAATGATTTGTGTAATCATATGAACTATGTAAGATATTATCATGTAATTTTGACTTGTATTAACTGTGATTATGGATTAAAAGTACCTATTTAAAATTATGTTTCATTTTTTCTTTATTAAACAATTATTTTTATTGCGTTTCACAGAAATTTGTATGTGGAAAAGCGACGCATCGGGAATGAACTTAAAACTTATAGTATTTAAGGTAGATTCTTTGCACAATTATTTTTGAATGTCTATGACCACCCACTCGGAAGTATATCCTTTTGGAAAGGAAGCGAAGAAATAAATTTCAAAAAGAAACTATAATCAATTCAATGCTTCGTACCAGCATGGGCACATACTGGGATTTCCTAGGTCATGAGTGTCATACACATAGTGACAAGTACCTAAATAAAGATGAAAAGAAACTTAAAAGAGATTTCTAAGTTTTAATATTTATATCTGGCAGAGATCGAACCCTCTTAACGTGGGAAATTGCTGCACCATGTAAGTCGTCATTTGAAGTCTCGAATATCGTGTTTAAACCGATGTTTCCCTTATCAAACTTATAATATTCGCTATTTGGGGAAATAAATATTTGTAAGAGAAATTCTAAATCGAAAGAAAATGTGCTCGTAAAACCTACGGATTAGTGCTAATTGGAATAACATAAATATTTATAAAATGATAAAATAGAAAACTGAAACTAGTTTTTTTATAAATTTAGATTGGAAATTAAATTATTATTAAAAATCATATATGCTAATAATAACTATGAGCAAAAACCTTGAGAATAATATTGAATAAAGTCTAAAGGAAAGAATAAAAAACACCTAAAAGACAAATAAATAGCTTTACTGAAATCACACAAAGAGATACAGATCAACGCCATCTAACATACTCTCACGAAGTTCCATAAGAACTTTGTCAAATTAAGTTCTTTATTTATTTAATTTTAAGAAGTAAATCTTTTAATAGAATAAAATATATAAAAAACAAATCTATGTATATTAATTTGACAATTCAGCAAACAAAATTATTTATTCACGTAATTTATTTTACACGGTTTATATAAAACTCAAAGTTAAAATTAATTTCTTAGACAACACTTTATTAATTATGAAAAGGACATTGTTAAATTAAGAAAAAATATTGCAAAAAAAAGTGCCTGTGAATTTTATTTCATTTCGGAAATTACCGAATTATTTCTTAATTTCCATGAAATTAAAAATTTGCATTGAGCAAATATAATAAAATTTATATCAATAATAATGGGGAAATAATTATCATTTGCAATTTATCTAGAATAAGACAATTATTGCTTTTAGATAAATATTTTTTGGCTTACACGGTTGTCTTAAAAGTACGAAAATGGTACTTTTCACCGCCAATTTCGAACTTTTAGCGACGTCACTACCGCCGCCGGGATATTTGTCGGCAGCGACAAAGGTATAAAGGGCGCCGACTCTTTGAAGCGCCGCTTCTTTGCCGTTGGTGTTTCGTTCACGTTGATTTTAGCTTTTGTACATGAAAAGTTGATTCAATTTGGTTGATTTTGTGTACTTCTGGACAAAATGGTGGAGCAAGCAAATAATATGATGACGTACAAACTGCTAGAACTAATGAAGAAAACTGGGTACCCCATCGTTCAGCACAATGGGCAAAGAAAGTTCGGACCGCCGCCTGATTGGGTTGGCCCAGTACCACAGAAAGGCTGCGAAGTTTTCATAGGGAAACTGCCTCGGGAAATATTCGAAGATGAACTGGTGCCTATATTCTCAAGCGTTGGAGAAATATACGAGATGCGACTCATGATGGATTTTTCTGGCTCCAACCGGGGATACGCCTTCGTAACGTATACTAACAGAAACGACGCCACCGCTGCAGTCAGGCAGCTCAATGGTTACGAGATCAGACCGCGAAGACAAATAGCTGTTGTGAAATCTGTCGATAACTGCCGGCTTTTTGTCGGCAGCATTCCTAAAACTAAAAGCAAAGAGGAAGTTATCGAAGAGCTATCGAAGCGAGTGTCCGGGATTGTTGATATAATCCTTTACAAGAACTGCTTCGATAAGAGATTGAATAGGGGCTTTGCATTCGTGGAATTCACATCCCACCGAGCGGCTGCGATGGCGAGGCGGGCCTTGGTTCCAGGGTGTGTAAAGCTTTGGGACCAGGAAGTGCAAGTGGACTGGGCAGAACCCGAACCTGAAATTGATGACGAAGACATGCGGAGGGTAAGTTCTTATTTTAAGCTTTGCGCAGCTTTTTTTTTTAGTGTAAATTTAAATTTTTATTGTAAATTGGATTAATCCAATATACTCTTAAATACTATAAATATATCATGAGACACTCGCTAATTTGTTTATACAAAGTTTAATATTACAATACGGCACTTGTGCCTGTTATTTACATTACGATACACGATATAATCGTTGTACTCTATTGCAGGTGACTGTACTCTATGCGCGTAATTTCCAAATCAGGACCACTCCTGAGACCATCCAAACTATATTCGAAACTGCTATTGAAAACAAAATAGAGAGGGTCAAAAAGATTTATGACTATGCATTTATACATTTCTATAAACGAGAACATGCTGAGCTGGCAATGGCAAAGTTGCAAAATGCTGACATAGATGGCAGTAACATTGAAATAAGATGGGCTAAGCCTGTAAATCGCGAATTGTATAGAATTCAAAAGCAACGCAAAGGCAATGCGAAGTTTAATAACAGTTTGGACTTGACTCAAACATTATTGCTTTACAAACAGCACTTGGACAAAAAGGAATATGAAATATGTCCAAAAGAAGATGAAGGGATCGGGTCTGCATGTGCTGGAGAATCTCAATGCTGTTCACCTGTTGACTCTAATCTAGGTCTCAGATTTGGCATTCCACAAGAAAACTACACACTGGCTCCAGCCAAGCTTGATTCCATGTGTAAAAGGCAAGACTAAAAATCTACCCTCTGTTTGTAACATTAATATGAATAATTCAGAACGTTAACTTTCTTTATGTAAATTACTAAGTGATTCTATACTTTAGTTGCAAATTTTTCATATTTCATATTTACTTTGAATAAATTTCAGGTACATGTGGGCGCCACCAGTGTATGAATACCAGAAGTATATGGACCCCACAGGCACTGAAGTTTGGATTGGCAGTGTGGAGCTCCCACAAGTTGGCCTGCCACTTCTGTCAGTTCCACGTTCCATTGGTCCCCTGATGACCAGAGCCTGCTATTCTCTCCAGCAAGCTCATGTTGAGGCTGCTGAAGTGGCTTTGCATTCCATTAAGGTAAGTTTAAATGGCAATTAAAATTCAGGGTGCAAATGTTTGAAAAACATGTTTTTCGCTGGAATACCTGTTCATGGTTTTTGAATTGATGATTTTGTATTCGCCACTTTAACACGTTGATCACCATGTCTGACAATGTCGTCCTCAAACTTTGTCTGACATGGCGTTCAACGTGTTAAATTGTCCTTTGATTACTCTGGGTTAGATTCTAGGCTAGGCATGTATTTTTACCATAACTATTTTTTTTACCAAATTAAATATGCCTGACAAAACTAGTTTGTAATGTACCTACAACAACACTAATGCTGTAATTGAAATGCCTCTGGTCTACCTGCTGTGACCTGGCCTCCAGTCACTACAGTTTGTCAAACACTTCAAAACTGGTCAAGGACACAATATCTTTTGGTAGATACTTCATTTGATTTTAATACCCTAAATCATTTGATTTTAATAATACCCAAAATACTGAGTCAAGGAATCCTGGGTGTTGTTGTAAATACTGCAATTTTAATATAGTACTTTGTAAAAACTTGCAATGAGCTGAAATGGGTGGCTGGAGATGTAGCATTTTTTATTTAAACTGATGCATTTTTCCATTTATTTCCAGATGCTTCGAGCAGATATGATCCAGCGCTCTGCCCCTGCTGCTCTTCAACCAACGTACCATGCAATTTTGCCACCACCTCCACCAGCACTTGCAAATTATGTTAGTCCATATGACTGCATGAATGCATCTTTGTACACCAGGCCGCCGACAGGAGTCCCGGTAGTACCAGCAATGTGGAGAATTTAATTTTTTTCTAATTTCCTTTTACTTAGAAGTTAAAAAATCTTAAATCTTCTTTAAATGGAAATCTTTGTCCATTACTGTGTATATAGACCAAGATTTCAATATTTACATTTGTTATAATTAGATTTATTAGTCCTATATAGCACTAAACAATGATGATCATTGTGATAATGTTATTAGTTTCTTAATTCTCCCACTAGTTTTTTAATTTAATTTTAATTAATGTAACATTCAGAGCCAATCTTGATCATTGCTTGAGATGTTCATTTTATTTTTACTGTTTCTTAAGTGTAGTAAGTAGCTGACTTTGGACCTTACTGAAAAAGTTCTGACAATACATTCTCATTTTGACTAGAGGTGATTACATGAAAAATGACTTGTAAAAGTTCTGACGTAAATTTTGAATTATGACTATTCTCTTACTTCTATCGAAATAATTGATTTGTCTCAATATGAATCCATGCTGACATGAATGTTAACTAAACTTTTAAGTTTATATATACAATGTCTTATATGAAAACTTAAAAGTACTTTTTGGTTTGTTAATTAGTAGTTTTTATAATTAGTTGATTTTCGAAAGTATCGAGGTATCGAGGCTATATTTACATATGTAAAGCTGCCTATTTCAGTGCTTCCTTGTGTCTATGCGAAGGTATAATCAGAGAGAATGCACTGTTAATTTCAAATAAAGATTTTTTTATCTGGTAATTTGATTTTAATTTTTTTCACTTTCCATTCATATGAACTTAATTGCGCAAATATAGTTTTAACAATATCTCCGACAACGAGAAAAAGACCGTTAACACTTTGACTGCGGAGCGGCATATATTAGGTCTAGTCGGGATGGCGAGGCAGCTCTAACTGGAGCTCTTTTCTCTCAAATCTCAACAATTTTATTTTTTATCATCCGTAAAACATTTACGAATACATTTTACTCTCGCATTCTTGTAGCTCCGACTTTACAGCACTTTTGAGCGCCCGTAATCCATACAAATTTGTCTACTACACGTGTATAGAAGCCACAAGCGCGTCGTGCCGAGTATTACACGGCAGTGTTGTAGGCGTAGGGAAAGTGTTAAGATATATTTTTATTGCCATAAAAAATATAAAAGTTGATAAAACTGAAATAACTATATTTTATCATTTAAAATTAGGTATTATTTATCAGAAGCATGTCTGAAAGTTTATTTGCAATTGCCGTCACGGCATTTCCGAAGGAAAAAATCTTGTCTTATTAACTTTTGAATCTTGAATGCAAAATTAATGGGTGAATATTATTTAATTTTATAGGTGACCATCTTAGTCCTCAAGAGTAGAAAAGCATCCTTGTCCATCTTTAAATTCTATTGATTGGACATGGTTGTCCATGGGCTGCAGTGACCATTTAACACCAGATGGCCTGCATGCCAGTTTCTTACTTTTTCGTATAATAATAAAAAAGGTTAGAACTACAGGAAGATTCAACTCTTCTACATAGATACAGAGATTATCTCTGACAAGCCACACTCACGTTCGTTTGCTATTCTTGTATAAAAAAATTAATAAAACAAAAATTGTATAACATTTTCTTTATATATATTAACCTATAATTTAATAGGTTATTATATTGTAGTAGCGTATTATTATATTGAAATTACAAATTCAATTCTATTTTATTCAATAAGTTTAAAATATTTTAAATTTATTAAAATGGATATTAGTACAAAACAGTGTTTCCACATTTCATCAAGATGGTGTATCGTAGTCTGGAACATTTTGTAGTTGCGGGCATTGACGTATAGGAATACACGGTTCTCCATCCGCTTTCCTCAAGAAATTCGGTTTGCAAACGCATCCAGGGGAGCATGTCGTACTAGGAACACACCTTTCCACCACCGAAGAGCATTTATCCGACGGGCACCTCTTCTTACAATCTGTGTATTCTTCATTTGCTAATGTACACTTGATAGCTGTTGAAAATTTAATAAATCTTTAATAATGTAATAGATATTTGCTAATATGTGATAATTCTATTCGTATAACACTGACTGCGTTGCTCATATATTAGATCGGGTCAACGTTGCGGGAGGCTGCAATACGCTAGGGCATATTTCTCTAGACTGAAGATGCGCTGATAATTCACTTAAATGATGTATGTTTTAGCATCTGTGTATCATCTACGAATATACAAGACTTAATATCCGCCCCCCAATCTTGTAGCGTCCACATAAACACAGTATTTTTGTTCGCCCGCAATTCACACACATTTGTCCGTACAACACAGCCGCAAGGGCCTTGCGCCGCGCATTACATAGCAGTGTTGTAAGATGTAGGTAACGTATTATGTAAAGTATTTAAAAGATGTGAAAATTAACTAACGGCATTGTTCGATGGGTATGCATATATTGCTGGCGTTTCTTGCATAACCCTTTTCACAGTAACATTTGTCATTGCATCTTATATTTATTATAGGACACTTGTCTTGGCTTTGTTTATCGAGATCTGCGCACACATTATCGCAGGCCCCACCGCAAGCATAATACTCATGAGGTCCCGAACAATCTAAACCTATAAAATACGAACATATTAATTATAAGAAATTTGTAAAGCTCAAAAAATATTTCATATAATTTTATTATATATGACAATTTCGTTGATTTTAGTTTCTTTTTTCTGTTACAAAAACCAACAGTACCTAAATACTATTTTACACGTGCAAATATAAAGGGTAAATAAAAAAAGTCAAACCGAATAAAATAATTTATTAATGTTAACATAAAATCAATCTTATTTCAAGTAGTTATAATTTATATCACACAGCACGCTCATTTATTTAAAAATAATAGAAACATTGAATAAATACAATGTAACAAGATTGTTAATTATCACAAAGTTCGGCGCGCACGCATTGTCCAGACGAGTTTCTATAAAAATACTTTTTGCAGACGCATTTCACTCTGCAGTACTGCTGACTCTCAGACGTGCAGCTGAAATATATGCCCCGTGTCTTACAACTTTTCTCTGGAGGACATTCGGAAACACAATCTAAGTATTCATTATCCCCAAAACATCGCATAGGATCTGGAATTAAAAAATACTTTAGATGTAATAGGAAATACAAAAAATAGTGTTAATGCTAGCGTATATCATGTAACAATGTGGCAGTGTTGTGTGGATAGACGTCGAAATACAAATATTTAATTATGACAATTATACCTTGCATTATCGTGCAACTTATGCGACAATACCTATATTCATACTTCGTAACTTCAGTGCGTTATTATTTATTCTTGCTGCTGAGATGCGCCACTTTGTTTTACTCATATTTTCATGAGTCCGTAGTCTTGACTGGCCGTAACATAAATCTAATATCTTTAATTAAGTTATTAAAGTAAAGTTTCATTATCTTTACAATTGTCATTCTTTGGGTTAAGAATGTTACATTTGTTTAGTTACCATTGTTTGTTTGTTTTCAGTAGCGCCATTTACAAAGAGGGTGGGCTGCAACTCGCAGAAATGTACGTTGCTACATTGGGATAAATAAATAAAAGTATTTAAAAGAAAAAACTCATTAGAAAAATAATATAAATGTATATATGATTGTCAAGATTTGTGGAAAACAGTAAAGATGGAATCCAAGGCCGTAAAAAAATATTAAAAGAAAAGATCTGTCAAAACGACAGTGACAATATACGAAATGAAAACAAATCTATTGAATTGATAACGCCTAAGGTTTTTGTTTCATTAAACTTTGAAAGTGCATTCTAATTGGAATTAAGATATTATTTAATACAATTCATTAATTACTTAATTAATAAAGAATGAGAGTTTAATTTTTTAGTGGTTCCGTCATAGCCTGTTGTACGTAAGTGAACTCGAGATAATGTTTCAAAGAAGTTTTGCACTAACCCGGAGAAAGCATGGGATTTTTGAATGCTTCAATTTGTCCTCGTATATATCAAATTATGTAAAGTCAGTGCATAGTAAAGTTTTATATCACAGTTTATTAAGACAGCGGCAAATAACCTCTCAAAAACTTGCATTTATCTCTAGAAAATATGAAATAAAACAAAATTTAGTAGAAGATATACCAATCGTACCGGATTGTAATACTTTTACTTATAGAACTCATACTTGTGGCGAATTGAGGTCTACCGATGTAGGGCAGAAAGTATCTTTATGTGGCTGGGTACAATATACCCGTCTTTCAAAATTCCTCCTCCTCCGAGACTCATATGGCCTCACACAATGTGTTGTCAACGATACAAATACAGACATATCAAGAATTCCTCTGGAATCAATAATTAAAATTAACGGCACAGTAATTCTAAGGCCGAAAGACATGATCAACAAAGATATGCAAACAGGCAGTATTGAAGTTGTTATTAATAGCTTGGAAGTCTTAAACCCTGCTAATAAGGTACCATTTAATTTAAGAAACTATCAGAAGCCAAAGGAACAACTGAGACTTCAACACCGTTATGTTGATTTGAGGTTCCCTGAAATGCAACATAACTTACGTTTACGATCAACCATGCTTCATAATATGAGACGATTCCTTATTGAACGGCATGGTTTTGTTGAAGTAGAAACACCAACACTGTTCTGTTGCACACCGGGAGGGGCCAGAGAATTTATAGTACCTACAAAGCATCCAGAATTGTTTTACTCATTGGTACAAAGTCCACAACAGTTCAAACAAATGCTAATGTCTGGTGGTGTTGACAGATACTTCCAGATTGCAAGATGTTACAGAGATGAAAGCACAAGACCTGATAGGCAGCCTGAATTTACACAACTAGATATAGAACTATCTTTCACAAACTTAAACAGTATTTTAACCATGATAGAGGAGTTACTACATACAACATTTGTTAAAGAACTACCTAAGCCACCATTCAGAAGGATGACTTATAAAGATGCAATAGAAAACTATGGAAGTGATAAGCCTAATTTAACATTTGATTTAACATTAAAGAATGTTACTAACTTGTTTAGTGATAAAAATACAAATTTTGGAGCATTTGCTTTACCATACACAAGTAAATTAGGCAAACTCACTACAAAATATAAGGGGAAGCTAGCTGAACTGAGAAAAAAATACAATATAAAGATTGTATTGAATGAAAATGTAGAAAAAGAGTTTGGTAAGGATATCAATGACAAAATTCACAGAATATGTAAGGATAATATATTTGTTATTGCTCTCGGAAATGCCGAAGATGCATGTATGTGTTTAGGAGAAGTGCGAGAAATGATAGCTGGATTATTAAAATCCAAGGATCTACTTTGCATGAACGAAAATGTAGAACCATTATGGGTGATTGATTTTCCGTTGTTTGTAAAAGGTAGTAATGGGTTGGAGACATGTCACCATCCATTCACTGCTCCCCATCCCGAAGATATTCATTTAATAGACAGTGACCCTTTAAAAGTAAGATCATTGGCTTATGACATAGTTATGAATGGTAACGAAATAGGCGGAGGATCTGTTCGCATACACAATGCAGATTTACAAGAGAAAATATTAAAGATTTTGAACATAGATGCAGGGAAGTTGTCACATTTCCTCAATGCTTTAAGAAGTGGATGTCCACCACATGCTGGTATTGCACTGGGACTAGATAGGCTAATGACTATAGGATGTGATGCCGAATCTATAAGAGATGTGATAGCATTCCCGAAATCACATGAGGGTAAAGATCCATTGTCTGGAGCACCAAATGTAATAAGCGATGAGGAAAAAAAATATTATCATATAAGTACTATTAAGTAAACTTCATTGTAAAAAATTGAAGTGTGTTTGTGATTTCAAATAAATAGGTTTTTAATAAGTGACTGAAAGTACGTACGAAAGTATGTTACATAAAGTATAATACAAACACATTTTTTTTATTTGTGTGTCTGTCTGTTTGTTTGTCCTGGCTAACCTTATAAATAACTGAACTGAGTTTGTCGATTATTTCATAGATAGCTTATGTTACAGGAGTAACTAATGCTTATTTGTTTAGAACAGATTTAGTTGAATTTTATATATACACACCTATTAGTTTTAATTGTTATAGAAAGTATGCAGCCCACTAGATGTTAAGTGGTCATTGTTGGTTGTGGATCTGTTACCATATCTATAAAAACAGGAGTCTTGATAGAACATGTGTATGGTGAGATTGTACCTTGAATGTTACTAGGTTTGCCTGTACTGTGCGTGCCATGATCAGGCAAAGAAACTTGCACACACTCCGAATGAGAATAAATCAAAATTAACCGTTTATAATTAACATTTATAAATATGTGGGACTAACAAAGTGCTGTTTTTACGTTGACGCTACAAGACTGGGAGCGGACATTACGTCTGTGTATTCGTAGATGATACACAGATGCTAAAAATACTATATTCCAGTCATTTGTGCAGATACGCCTTCAGTCTAATCAAATAAGCTGCAGTTTAGGTCCGCCTCTCGCAATACTGACCCAATTATATATATCCGCGCCGCAGTCAGTGTTAAATAAACAGGAAAATTAAAATATAACAAAGATCACCTTGTATTTAAAATTGTGGCTCTTGAATTACCTACTTCTTCCAGCTATTGAACCCAGATCTCCTAAATAAACCTCCCTCCACGCCCGCTTTGGTCTGTCGTCATATGGCATAATACATATTATGTACCTACTTATGAGTTACGTCACGCCCGTCACGATTCTGTAGATCCCCTATGAGCTTTGACATTTAGTCTGCGTACGTCATCTGTATTTGTAGGACTGGGGATTTCCATTATTTATTTTCCTCGTAATTTCTGTTAAGATTATTTTATCAGTAATCTTTCTTGTAAGTCAGACCTTCTCACGGTCGCGCCGTTTATGTTATAACCCTTTGACTGCGACGCTCATTTATTACGTCAAGCAAAGATTGCCGGAGGCGGACCTAAACTGGAGCTCTTTTCTCTAGACTGGAGATACGCCGACCGAAAATATTGTATTTTTAGCATCAGTGTAGCATCCACGAATACACAGACGTTATGTCAGCCTTCAGTCATGTAGCGCTGACATAAACACAGCACTTGTTCGCCCATAATCCATAGACATTTGTACGTTCAACACAGGTGTGTACAAGCCACGAGCGCGTTCCGCCGCGCAATACACAGCGGTGTTGTTTGTCGCAGGGTAAGTGTTAAAAGGACAAAATAGCATGCAGTCCATTGATGTTCATTGGTGGTTGTGTCTGCTGCAGCTTATATACCATTAATCCTGTTGAATGACAGATTGACAGACCTTAATACTATCAAATACTACATGCTTGCACTCTATCTTAATTTTACAGAATAAGCAGAATTCTTGTGTAAAAAATAAAAAATGTTTTCCCAATACATGCCGCAGGAATAAAGCACGAGAAGGGACGTCGATACCGGAATTTCATGCATTTTATCTATGGTAAGCTTGGTGATAGCCAAATGCTGTCTATGAGACGGATAATCATGGCGTCTTTTTCGAAATCTAAAGATGATGATGGATAAACTTTGATTTATAATATAATTTTACAATGATATATTCATATAAATATGATTTTACGTACTCAATTGAAAGATTCCTCAACAATAAAAAATAATTAATATTATTATATCGACGTGAAACGTATGAAAAGCAAATAATAAACGAAAAAATTACAATATAACAAACTAAAGAACCCTTGTACTTACCTATAAAAACAACAAATTCACACAACATTTTTAAAAAGTATTGTTTAAGACACAATTGAAGTAGTGTTTTACGTTACTACATACAACTGTGTTACCATATACGAATTCATATGGAAACTCACAAAACTCATAAAAATAATTAAAAACGTAATTGCTTACCTGCGTTACATGTCTTCACCGCACAGAGTAAAATAAAATAAAAAAATAAGAAGATCAAACTGCTCTTCATGTTGGCTGCTTTACACCTGACGCCAATCTGCTATGTCTGGAAGCTTGGCGTCGTTTATATACATATATCCGTATCGTGCGTACATTACATACAAACGCGATGATTTAAATCGCCTACAACTTACCGCGGAGTTTTTACCGCGGCTTTTTGTCTCTCGCATTCAAAGCCAATATAATGAATAAATCATTGTTATCCAAGAATCTCGTTGAAATTGTACGTAAAATAATTTTTAGATATATTTTTGAGCTACACATTACAATCACACTTAATAGTCGATACGTAAAATTGAAATCGGTAAAATTATTCACTACATCATAATTATAATAACTGCCAATTTTATCGCAGACTTTTATTTGTAAAACATCGAAAAACCGTCATGCAAAAATCTTTTTGATTTATATGAGGTAGCAAAAAAATCCGGTCCCCAAATTTGCCGACCCAAAAATCTGCGTCTCTAGGCTCGAGCCTACTCAGCCTAGAAATTGAAGCTTGAACTCTCTGTTTGACATACAACTATCATAACCACTTCACCACATCACTGTTAAAGTAATAATGGAAAAGTCATTGACTTTAAAAAAGCAAATGTTGTCTGTCATTAACTTCTTTATGATTAAAAGCAAGTAATAAACACATTCTTATACACTGCACTTTTATTACTAGAGAACTTGCATTTCCGTTTGATAAATTTGGAATTTGTCGTGACGTTAATAATGTTTATAATAAAGGAAATGAGGTCGTCCAGGAATAAATTTGATCAGGGATGTACCACCGCTGTTGTCATAATAGATTTCCCACTTCTGAAGGCTAAGATGAGCACCGCGCTAAGTGTAGCCCGTAACCACACTACTCAAAACAAAACATTATAGTTCTTAGGACCATAGTTCTACTAAAAATGTTTTCTCTTAGTAAGAGGTAGACTTGTTTGCTCGACAATACAATGTTTGAAATACTTACCGCATTGTCCAAAAGGTACACAAGTACCATTTTTACGCC